>NW_026467099.1:0-13322 GCF_026875155.1 Cherax quadricarinatus
CCCCCCCCAACCTTTCCTGGGCCGCCCCCTACCCCCCCTTCCTCCACAAAGACGATAACTCTTGAAGTCATTCTGTTTCGCTCCATTCTCTCTACAGTCCAAAACCACCTCAACAACCCTTCGTCACCCTCTGGACAACAGTTTTGGTAATCCCGCACCTCCTCCTAACTTCAAACAAACGAATTCTCTGCATTATATTCACACCACACATTGCCCTCAGACATGACATCTCCACTGCCTCCAGCCTTCTCCTCGCTGCAACATTCATCACCCATGCTTCACACCCATATAAGAGCGTTGGTAAAACTATACTCTCACACATTCCCCTCTTTGCCTCCAAGGACAAAGTTCTTGGTCTCCACAGATTCCTAAGTGCACCGCTCACCCTTTTCCCCTTATTAATTCTATGATTCACCTCATCTGTCATAGACCCATCCGCTGACACGTCCACTCCCAAATATCTGAATGCATTCACCTCCTCCATACTCTCTCCCTCCAATCTGATATCCAATCTTTCATCACCTAATCTTTTTGTTATCCTCATAACCTTACTATTTCCTGTATTCACCTTTAATTTTCTTCTTTTGTATACCCTACCAAATTCATCCACCAACCTCTGCAACTTCTCTTCAGAATCTCCCAAGAGCACAGTGTCATCAGCAAAGAGCAACTGTGACAACTCCCACTTTATGTGAGACAGGTGCCTTCAGGCACCTGTCTCCAGGCATCTGCCTCTAGGTACCTGCCTCCACGCACCTATGTCCAGGCACCTGCCTTCAGGCTACTGTCACCAAACACGTGCCTCCAGGCATCTGTCTGCAGGCACGTGTCTCCGGACACCTGCCTCATGTCAAACATCTCCAGGTACTTGTTTCCAGGCATCCGCCTCTAGGTACCTGCCTCCAGGCACCTGCATACAGCACCTGTCTACATGCACTCGCTCCAGGTATTCTCCATGTACATACCTCCATTCATCTGCCTTCAGGCACGTGTCTCCAGGCACCTGGATCCAGGCATCTGACCTCCAGGCACGTGTCTCCAGGCACCTGGCTCTTGACACCAGTCTCCAGGTACTTGTCTAAAGGCATCTGCCTCTAGGTACCTGCCTCCAGGCACCTGCATACAGGCGCCTGTCTACATGCACCTCTCTCCAGGTATTCTCCTTAGCACATGCCTCCATCACCTGTCACGTATCTCCAGGTACCTGGATCCAGGTATATGTCTCCAAGCACCTTTTTCCAGGCACCTGCCTCCAGGTATCTGCCTCCAGGCACGTGTCTCAAGGCACTTGCCTCGAGTCACCTCCCTTCAGACACCTGCCTCAAGGTACCTGCCTCCAACCACCTGTCTCCACGTATCTCCCTCTAGACACCTGCCTCCAGTCATCTGTCTCCAAGCACGTGTCTTCAAGCACCTGTCTCCTGGTATGTCTCCATGCATCTGCCTCCATTCACCTGTTTTCAGCCACCTGTTTCCAGTCACCTGGATCCAGCACCTGCCTCCAGGCATCTGCCTACCGGCCCTTGCTTCCAGGCACCTGTGTCCAGGTACATGTCTCCAATAATTTGCCTCTAGGTACCTGCCTCAAGGCACCTGTCTCCAGTCACCTGTCCACAAACACCTGTCTCCAGGTATGTCTCAATGCACCAGTATCCATTCACCTGTCTTCATGGACCTGCCTCCAGGTAACTGTCTCATGGCACCTGTCTACAGACACCTGCCTCCAAGTACCTGCGTCCAGGCACCTGCCTTCAGGCATCTGACTCCAGACAACCTTCTCAATCATCTGCCTCCAACACTTGCCTAAAGGGAAACCCGATTCCTGGCACCTTTCTCCAGGGATCTGCCTCCAGGCACTTGTCTCCAGGCGCCAGCCTTCAGGCTACTGTCTCCAGACACCTGCCTTCAGTCATCTGCCTCTAGGCACACGTCTCCATGCACCTTCCTCCAGGTACCTGCCTCATGGCACTTGTCTCCTGGCACCTTCTTTGGGCATCTGCCTCCAGGCACCTGTCTCCAGGCACCTGCCTTCAGGCTAATGTGTGAAGACACCTGCCTCCAGTCATCTGCCTGAAGGCATATATCTCAATGCACCTGCCTCCGTGAACCTGCCTCAAGGCATGTCTCCATGCACCTACCTTCAGGCCCCCTGTCTTCAAGGCACCTGTCTACAGGCATCTGGATCCTGGCACCTGCTTCCAGGGACCTGTCTTCAGCATCTGGATCCTGGCACCTGCTTCCAGGCACCTCTCTCCAGGCATCTGGATCCTGGCAAACCCGCTGCCAGGCACCTCTCTCCAGGCACCTGACTCCAGGAACCTGTCCCCTAAAGCGTCTTCTTCCAGGGACCTGTCTGCATGCGTCCCGCCTCCAAAACACCGCCCCTTTAGGACACTGTCTCCAACACCTGCCTCCAGGAACGTGCCTTCATGCACCTGCCTCGAGAAACCTGCCTCAAGGCACCTGTCCCCATGGCACCTTCCTCAGGCTGCTATCTCCAGACACCTTCCCCCAGTCATCTGCCTCCAGGCACATGGGTCCCCTGCACCTGCCCCCAGCATTTTGCCTCCAGGCCCTGTCTCCAGGCACCTGCCTTCAGACTACGTCCCCCAGACACCTGCCTCTATTCATCTGTCTCCTGGCATCTGTCTCCATGCACATGCCTCCATTCCCCCTGTCTTCCCGGCACCTGCCTCCAGGGAAACCTGTCTCCAGGCACCTGTCTCCAGGCATCTACCTCTAGGAACCTTCGTCCTGGCACCTGTCCTCCAGGCAAATGCCTTCAGGCTACTGTCTCCATATAAAGTGCCTCCATGCATCTGCCTCCAGGTGCGTGTCTCCAGGCAAACCCACCTCTTTACACCAGTCTCCAGGTTCTTGTCTCCAGGCATCTTCCTCCAGGTACCCACCTTCAGGCACCTGCCCACAGGCACTTCTCTATATGCACCTCTCTCCAGGTATTCTCCATGCACATGCCTCCATTCACCTGTCTTCAGGCACGTGTCTCCAGGCACCTGACTCCAGGCATCTGCCTCTAGGTACCTGCCACCAAGCACCTGCCTCAAGGCACCTGCCTTCAGGCTTTTGTCTCCAGACACCTGCCTCCAGGCATCTACCTTCAGGCACATGTCTCAAGGCACCTGTCTCGAGTCACCGGCCTCCAGACTCCTGCCTGAAGGCACCTGCCTCCAAGCACCCATCTGCAGGAATCTCTCTTAAGACACCTGTCTGCAGTCATCTGCCTTAAAACATATGTCATCAAGCATCTGCCTCCTGGTATGTCTCCATGCATCTGCCTCCATTCACCTGTGTCCAGGCACGTGTCTCCAATCATCTGCCTCTAAGTACCTGCATCCAGGCGCCTGTCTCCAGACACATGCCTTCAGGCACCTGCCTCCAGGCATCTGAATCCAGGCACTTCTCTCCAGGCACCTGTCTACAGGCAACTGCCTCCAGGCTACTATCTCCAGACACCTTCCTCCAGTCATCTGCCTCCAGGCACGTGTCTCCATGCACCTGACTCCTGGAATGTATCCATGCACCTGTCTCCATTCACCTGTCTTAAGGCACTTGTCTCCAGGCACCAGTCTCCATGCATCTGCCTCTAGGTACCTGCCTCCAGGCACCTGTTGAAGGCACCTGCCTTCAGTCTACTGTCTCCAGACACCTGCCTCCAGGCATCTCCCTGCAGGCACGTATCTCCAGGCACCTGTCTCCAGGCACCTGCCTCCAGGTACCTGCCTCAAAGCACCTAGATCCAGCATGGCCGTAATGGAATGGCTGAGCTGGGTGGCCCTTATACCCCACCCAAACATAAAAGCATTCTCTCGAGTTGGCGGGGATTGTTGGTAAGCTTATTTAATTTATAGATTTACCCTTCAGGGAAGGAGTAGGTGGTTTTACTGTTAGTATATTAATATTAGGTTTACTAAGGCAACTGAAGATAATAATAATGTAGACCTACGACCTTAACATAGGTAGTAATAGGCCGATAATGTAGGCAAACACTAGGATAAGTTAGCTAGGGAGAACTGGCAGCCCTAGTTTGAATGAAGAGACGAGGGTCTGGAAGAGAGACCAGCTCGTTCTTCTTAAGACAGACACCAACTGGACAAGACGTGCCGTGATCAGCAGACGGCGCCCCCCACGTGTCTTCACATTTGAGACCTGGGGAAATCTGGTAGAGGCACCTCGATGTACCATAGATGACCTCCGTCAGGCCCATAAAGTAAGACAAGACCTCCACTTTATCTCGTAGATTTCTGGCCAGTGTCTGGGGAGAATTGTGAGTGAGTTTGATCTGTGGTCCCGGTGTGCAACAGGCAGTGCATGCCCAGTAAGTACCAGTGTCTCAAGGCAGTCTGCAAGCTAGTGTCCGTGTCTGCATAGTTACTAGGGGATACATACCCTCTTGGATATAGGAATTTCTGAGGTGCAGGCAGGACACTAATAATGATTGAATATTGCAGGAATTAAGGCTCCCGGTTGCACGTGGTTTCTGAGGGGAAGTCCAGAGGGGCTAAGGCTAAGCTTAGGGAAGTTGAAGATCAGGATATATGCTGCAACACCAAGTAAGTTAGTCCTTTATACGTGCATGCAGGCGAGTTTCTTGCACCTTCAATTATTTGTGAAAATCTGTCCTATAAGCCACTTGTGAGGCTGAGGTACCCACCTCAGAGCTCGGTGTCAACAGAGTTTGCCAGGGTAGGCGACTCACTTGGAGGCAGTCCACACAAATTTTCACAATCACCACTACTGTGAATATATAAACAGAATAATTAGACATGAGTATACATAGTTAACATGGGCTGGATAGATTACATTACTTTACTGAATTTGACATAGCAAGTAACAAAAGGTATTTAGGCATAAAATTATGCTAATTTAAATGTAACAATGATAATTAAGGATGTGATAGTGTCAGCAATTACATTACAATGACCACTGATATGTTGTATACTAATAGAGTATGGATGGATTCTGAGAGCCCACCTCATGATCCTAGCATTTTTACTCTTCATTGTGTTTATATAGGTGAGTGGATTGTGGTCTGAAAAAACGTTAATTTTAAATGGGGAAGTGCCCAAATACACGTCAAAATGTTCCAAGGACACCACAAGAGCTAGAGCCTCTTTCTCAATAGTGGCATAATTTTTCTGGTGTCATTTGAGCTTAGATAAATAGTAACATATAGGATGGAGAATGTCAGGGGATGTTGACTGTTTGAGCAGCACAGCACCCACTGTATAACCACTCACATCTATATGTAAAAAGAAGGGAAGATTGAAATTAGGACTCCTCAATACAGGAGCAGAGGAAAGCGGATGCTTCAACCTTGTAAATGAGTCTGAACATTCCCTAGGCCAGATGAACTGAACTTTGCTAATAGTAAGCTCAGTGAAAGGTGCAGGTGGAGGTGTGTGTGCTGGCTTGTCTGTCACTTGACACACGTGGCACCGTCGCTCATGATCAGCTACTGTTTCCTTCATTTTAGGCCAAGTAAAATGTTTTGCCAGTTTACCGAGTGTCTTCTTGACACCCAAATGTCCTCCAATGGGACTATTGTGAGCAAAATCAATGGTTTGTTCACGAAATGTAACTGGTAACACTACGAGATGATTGACTGTGGTGGCAACACTATCTGCTGACAACTTACATGTATTTTTCTCCATGAGTACACCGTTACTATAATAGCAACAATTATCGAGATCCTTTGCTTCACTCTCAGTAACTGCTATATCTCTCAGTCTTTCCAGTGACTGATCAACAAACTGATCCTTGATTAAATCATCATGAGTTAGAAATTTAACGTCAGGTTTGTCCTTACTAGGTTGATGACAGGGGGGAGTTGGTGTTAATGATCCTGGGGGCAGACCGTCACTAAACAACATATTTAAGCCCAAATCATTGTCATCCACTAACTCAACAGGAGACAAGGATGGTTGTTGAATCTTTGACATAGCTCTAGTAATTGCGCTGAGAGGAAATAAAATAGGCATCTCTCTACAAGCTTCAATGGCATAATTATCATCAGTGTTATTATCAATCACAAGTGGTTCTTTACATATACCAGCATGAAGGATATCGTTCCCTATCAACAAGTCCATTGATCTGATGGGAAATACACCACTGGATATACCCACTGAAATATATCCAGTATAATAGCTTGTTTCAATATAAACTTTGTGCAGAGGTACTTTTATAACAGCCCCACCATAGGCTTCTAACAATACATCTATCTTGCAATAGGTATCATCAGTTATGGGCAGTACATCTTCTCTCAGTAATGTGAGAATTTTTTTTTATATTTATTTAAAAACATTACAGTACATCAACATAATTAAAAGTACATAAAACGACTCTTCCATAGCAAAATAAATTTACATAGTCAAAATACACAGCGGACAATTCAACATTGTGCCATACAAACTACCCCACAGTCCCTGTGCATAAGACCCCGTTTCCACCTATTTGAAATACAATAATACACAAGTTTTATACAATACAGCATTCAAAACATGACAATATGCATTACATTAACATAAAACAAAATGGTAACGCTAAACCTATAATAAGCATTAATATGTCACGTAGGAAAAAACTATGAAATGGTACACGAAAATTACTTAAGTCACAAGTATCCCAAATGTCCCTAACACAGAATAACCTCACCGTACATTACAGTGGAAATACAACCTTACACATCACACTCCAGTCATCACTCACCATGATACAAAAAACATTACCCACAGTGGCTAGCAATTTACGTCACCTACCCCCCCCCCTCCCCACCCACAACATATTTTTTTTTTATTTTATTTAAATGAACAGTATGCATATGATTCTCATACAACTAGACATATACATGATTGACAAACAACAAAATTTTTTTAGGGATGAGCACAAATTCAAAGGTTTAATAAGGCCAAAAAACCCTGGAAGAAACATAAGTACTCATCACCTATATATAACCAAAGAAAAAAAAAACAAAAAATAAAACCTAACAAAGCACTGCAATATCATAACCTAGTTATCCAGTGCAATTACTGGAAAGTCAAAAAAAAAAAAAACTATAACAGTGATAGCAAAGATATGGAAACCCTAAACCAGAACAATATACCTATGATTTACATACAATTGCTACATACAGCATCGCATAACAAACAGAGTTATTAAGGATACACACAACCAAAACTACCTCAACACTGGTTTAAAAACCAAAACTCTGGTGAGTCTTGTCCGCTCACCACCTATATATAAACTCTTAAACTCTAATTTTAAATGAAAACATTGCTCATTTTTTTTTTATTTTATAAAAAATTTATGTAAAAGAGCAAAAGGGTACATACATGTAGCATACAATGACAAAAAACCTGCTCTTATAACATAAGAACATAAGAACATAAGAAAGGAGGAACACTGCAGGAGGCCTGTTGGCCCATACTAGGCAGGTCCTTTACAATTCATCCCACTAACAAAACATTTGACCAACCCAATTTTCAATGCCACCCAAGAAATAATCTCTGATGTGAAAGTCCCACTCAAATCCAACCCCTTCCACTCATGTACTTATCCAACCTAAATTTGAAACTACCCAAAATCCCAGCCTCAATAACCCAACTAGGTAGACTGTTCCACTCATCAACTACCCTATTTCCATACCAATACTTTCCTATGTCCTTTCTAAATCTAAACTTATCTAATTTAAATCCATTACTGCGGGTTCTCTCTTGGATAGATATCCTCAAGACCTTATTAATATCCCCTTTATTAATACCTATCTTCCACTTATACACTTCGATCAGGTCTCCCCTCATTCTTCGTCTAACAAGTGAATGTAACTTAAGAGTCTTCAATCTTTCTTCATAAGGAAGATTTCTAATGCTATGTATTAATTTAGTCATCCTACGCTGAATGTTTTCTAACGAATTTATGTCCATTTTGTAATACGGAGACCAGAACTGAGCTGCATAATCTAGGTGAGGCCTTACTAATGATGTATAAAGCTGCAGTATGACCTCTGGACTTCTGTTGCTTACACTTCTTGATATAAATCCCAGTAATCTATTTGCCTTATTACGTACGCTTAGGCATTGCTGTCTTGGTTTAAGGTTGCTGCTCACCATAACCCCCAAGTCTTTTTCGCAATCTGTATGGCTAAGTTCTACATCATTTAACTTATAAGTACTAGGGTTATGGGCACTCCCAAGCTTCAGAACCTTGCATTTATCTACATTGAACTGCATCTGCCACTTTTCTGACCAAGAATAGAGTTTTTTAAATCCTCCTGAAGTTCCATAACATCTACGTTTGAATCAATTATCCTACCTATCTTTGTGTCATCGGCGAATTTGCTCATATTACTAGTAATTCCCTCATCAAGATCATTGATATATATTATAAACAACAACGGGCCCAAGACTGATCCCTGTGGAACGCCACTTGTTACAGATCCCCACTCGGATTTAACCCCATTTATGGACACTCTCTGCTTCCTGTCAGTGAGCCATGACTCGATCCACGAGAGCACTTTTCCCCCAATGCCATGAGCTGCCACTTTCTTTAACAGTCTATGGTGCGGAACTCTATCAAAAGCCTTACTAAAATCTAAGTAAATAATATCAAATTCTTTTATTGTGGTCAACAGCCTCAAAAGCTTTACTGAAGAAAATTAATAAAATTAGTTAGACAAGACCGGCCTCTTGTGAATCCATGCTGAGTATCATTAATCAAGCTATGCTTATCGAGATGGCTTCTTATAATCTCAGCTATAATTGACTCAAGTAATTTGCCCACAATTGAGGTCAGGCTTATTGGCGGTAATTTGACGGTAACGACTTGTCCCTGTTTTAAAAATAGGAGTTATATTAGCCATCTTCCACATATCAGACACTACACCTGTTTTAAGAGATAAATTAAAAATATTAGTTAATGGTTCACAGAGTTCCATTTTGCATTCCTTAAGAACCCTTGAAAAAACCTCATCAGGACCGGCGACTTATTTTGCTTCAGTCTGTCTATCTGCCTTCACAACCATCTCACTAGTGACTGTGATGTTACATAATTTAATCTTCTTCTAGCCCACTGAAAAAATTAATTACTGAATATTGTTAGTGTCTTCCTGTGTAAAAACTGAGAGAAAATAATTATTTAAAATCAAGCACATTTCATTCTCTTTGTCAGTAAGGTGCCCATAGTTATTTTTAGGGACCTATCTTATCTCTAACTTTTGTTCTATAGACTTGGAAAAAACTTTTTGGGTTAGTTTTAGAATCCCTAGCATTTTAATTTCATAGTCCCTTTTAGCTTTTCTTATCCCTTTTTAATGTCCCTTAATGTCAATATACTGATTCATAAGATGACCCTCACCTCTTTTGATACGCCTATAAATTCCTTTCTTATGCCCTAGTAGATATTTGAGCCTATTATTCATCCATTTTGGGTCATTTCTGTTTGATCTAATTTCTTTATATGGGATAAACGCTCTTTGAGCAGCATGTATAGTGTTCAGAAAACTGTCATATTGATAGCTCTCTTCGTTACCCCAGTCAACAGATGATAAGTGTTCTCTAAGCCCATCGTAATCTGCTAAGCGAAAATCTGGGATTGTTACTGAGTTATCCCTACTATCGTACTTCCATTCAATGCTAAATGTAATTGATTTGTGGTCGCTAGCACCCAGTTCCTCTGAAATTTCTAAATTAATAACAAGGGATTTATTGTTTGCCATAACTATGTCAAGCAGGTTATTTCCCCTTGTAGGTTCTGTCACAAACTGCTTCAAAAAACAATCCTGAAATACTTCTAAGAAGTCGTATGATTCTAAATTCCCAGTCAAGAAATTCCAATCAACATGACTAAAGTTAAAGTCTCCTAGAATTACTACATTATCGTGCCTTGTGGCCTTAACAATTTCCTCCCAAAAAACGTACATACCTGGAGTTTACCTGGTGAGAGTTCCGGGGGTCAACGCCCCCGCGGCCTGGTCTGTGACCAGGCCTCCTGGTGGATCAGAGCCTGATCAACCAGGCTGTTACTGCTGGCTGCACGCAAACCAACGTACGAGCCACAGCCCGGCTGGTCAGGAACCGACTTTAGGTGCTTGTCCAGTGCCAGCTTGAAGACTGCCAGGGGTGTGTTGGTAATCCCCCTTATGTATACTGGGAGGCAGTTGAACAGTCTCGGGCCCCTTACACTAATTGTATGGTCTCTTAACGTGCTAGTGACACCCCTGCTTTTCATTGGGGGGATGGTGCATCGTCTGCCAAGTCTTTTGCTTTCGTAGTGAGTGATTTTCTGTGTGCAAGTTCGGTACTAGTCCTCTAGGATTTTCCAGGTGTATATAATCATGTATCTGTCCCTCCTGCGTTCCAGGGAATACAGGTTCAGGAACCTCAAGCGCTCCCAGTAATTGAGGTGTTTTATCTTCGTTATGCGCGCCGTGAAGGTTCTCTGTACATTTTCTAGGTCAGCAATTTCACCTGCCTTGAAAGGTGCTGTTAGTGTGCAGCAATATTCCAGCCTAGATAGAACAAGTGACCTGAAGAGTGTCATCATGGGCTTGGCATCCCTCGTTTTGAAGGTTCTCATTATCCATCCTGTCATTTTTCTAGTAGATGCGATTGATACAATGTTATTGTCCTTGAAGGTGAGATCCTCCGACTTTGATCACCCCCAGGTCTTTGACGTTGGTGTTTCGCTCTATTTTGTGGCCAGAATTTGTTTTGTAGTCTGATGAAGATTTAATTTTCTCGTGTTTACCATATCTGAGTAAATGAAATTTCTCATTGTTGAACTTCATATTGTTTTCTGCAGCCCACTGAAAGATTTGGTTGATGTCCGCCTGGAGCCTTGCAGTGTCTGCAATGGAAGACACTGTCATGCAGATTCGGGTGTCATCTGCGAAGGAAGACACGGTGCTGTGGCTGACATCCTTATCTATGTCAGATATGAGGATGAGGAACAAGATGGGAGCGAGTACTGTGCCCTTTTGGAACAGAGCTTTTTACCGTAGCTGCCTCGGACTTTACTCTGTTGACTACTACTCTCTGTGTTCTGTTAGTGAGGAAATTATAGATCCATCGACCGACTTTTCTTGTTATTCCTTTAGCACGCATTTTGTGCGCTATTACGCCATGGTCACACTTGTCGAAGGCTTTTGCAAAGTCTGTATATATTACATCTGCATTCTTTTTGTCTTCTAGTGCATCTAGGACCTTGTCGTAGTGATCCAATAGTTGAGACAGACAGGAGCGACCTGTCTAAACCCCTGTTGCCCTGGGTTGTGTAACTGATGGGTTTCTAGATGGGTGGTGATCTTGCTTCTTAGGACTCTTTCAAAGATTTTTATGATATGGGATGTTAGTGCTATCGGTCTGTAGTTCTTTGCTGTTGCTTTACTGCCCCTTTGTGGAGTGGGGCTATGTTGTTGTTTTTAGTAACTGTGGGACGACCCCCGTGTCCATGCTCCCTCTCCATAGGATGGTAAAGGCTCGTGATAGGGGCTTCTTGCAGTTCTTGATGAACACGGAATTCCATGAGTCTGGCCCTGGGGCATAGTGCATGGGCATGTCATTTATCGCCTGTTCGAAGTCATTTGGGGTCAGGATAACATCAGATAGGCTTGTGTTAACCAAATTCTGTGGCTCTCTCATAAAAAATTCATTTTGATCTTCGACTCTCAGTCTGGTTAGTGGCTTGCTAAAAACTGAGTCATATTGGGACTTGAGTAGCTCACTCATTTCCTTGCTGTCATCTTGTTTAAGTAAGGGCCCAATATTGAACGTTGTTCTTGACTTTGATTTGGCATAGGAGAAGAAATACTTTGGGTTTCTTTCGATTTCATTTATGGCTTTTAGTTCTTCCCACGATTCCTGACTCCTATAAGATTCGTTTAGCTTAAGTTCGATGTTTGCTATTTCTCTGACCAGTGTCTCCCTACGCATTTCAGATAGATTTACCTCTTTTAGCCGCTCTGTTATTCTTTTCCGTCGCCTGTAAAGAGAGCGCCTGTCTCTTTCTATTTTACATCTACTCCTCCTTTTTCTTAGAGGAATAAGTCTTGTGCAAACATCGAGTGCCACCAAGTTAATCTGTACTAGGCATAAGTTGGGGCCTGTGTTGCTTAGTATATCTTCCCAGCTTATATCGGTTAGGACTTGGTTTACTTGGTCCCACTTTATGTTTTTGTTATTGAAGTTGAATTTGGTGAATGCTCCCTCGTGACTAATCTCATTTTGTCGTTCTGGGGCTCCGCGCATACATGTCTGAACCTCAATTATGTTGTGATCTGAGTATATTGTTTTTGATATGGTGACATTTCTTATCAGATCATCATTGTTAGTGAAGATGAGGTCTAGTGTATTCTCCATTCTAGTAGGCTCTATTATTTGCTGGTTTAAATTGAATTTTGTGAAGAGATTTAAAAGCTCGTGTGAGTGTGAGTTTTCATCAGAGCTGCCTCCTGGTGTTATTACTGCAACAATATTATTTGCTATATTCCTCAATTTTAGGTGCCTTAAGTTGAAATCCCCCAGGAGCAAGATGTTGGGTGCAGGAGCTGGAAGATTTTCCAGACAGTGGTCAATTTTTAACAGCTGTTCATGGAATTGCTGGGATGTTGCATCTGGAGGCTTGTAGACTACCACAATGACTAGGTTTTGGTTCTCGACCTTTACTGCTAAAACTTCCACTACATCATTTGAGGCATTAAGCAGTTCTGTGCAAACAAGTGACTCTGCAATGTACAGGTCAAGCCCCCCCCCCCTTTTGCCTGTTCACTCTGTCACATCTGTATAAGTTGTAACCTGGGATCCATATATCGTTGTCCAAGCGATCCTTTATGTGGGTCTCAGTGAAAGCCGCGAACATTGCCTTTGCCTCTGCAAGCAGTCCTCGGATGAAAGGTATTTTGTTGTTTGTTGCTGGCTTTAGACCCTGTATATTTACAAAGAAGAATGTCATCGGACTGGTGGCATTGTTGGTACTGGGGGGGGGATATTTTTTCCGGCATTAGTATCTGTATCTGTTGGTTTGGAGTGGAGGCCATCGACTGTGGTTCCACTCCAGGAATGACTGGATTTGGTGTACAATTTCCGCCATTTCCTGCCAGTTTTTTTTCCTTCCTGGCACTAAAAAACCTCTCCCTCTTGAGTGGCTGTGGCTACCCAGGTTTTCCCATGGCCTGGATGTTTTGTATCTTTTTGTCCCCTTTAGATGGTGTGTCTGGCAATTTAAGTTATAGCAGTCTTTCCTGTACTGAAGAGGTACACCCTTTCAGGGTGAAAAGCTTACAGGAAGGGAGGTTTGCATTTCCTTTTTTT
>NW_026467100.1:0-13879 GCF_026875155.1 Cherax quadricarinatus
GGAAAATTTTTCTTTTTTTCAATTGGTTGGTTTAAAAACTTTTTTTCCACTCGTAATAATGACGCAAGGTGGACAATAGTCCAACTGGCAAAGTTTACATTCGTTTGGTCTACATCTGGTGGTGGTGATTTAACCTGCCCGGTGGCCTGGTGGCCCGGGTTCGATTCCCGGCGGGTGGAAACATGCGACACGTTTCCTTACACCTGTTGTCCTGTTCACCTAGCAGCAAATAGGTACCTGGGTGTTAGTCGACTGGTGTGGGTCGCATCCTGGGGGACAAGATTAAGGACCCCAATGGAAATAAGTTAGACAGTCCTCGATGACGCACTGACTTTCTTGGGTTATCCTGGGTGGCTAACCCTCCGGGGTTAAAAATCCGAACGAAATCTTATCTTATCTTATCTTATCTTAAAGATACTTGTAACCCAGACGGAGCCGGGCAGTAGTGACATCCAAGAGTCTGCTTATCTAGTTGGATGCACCATAGACATGTGGCTCCTCTTGCATGATGGAATGATGATAGATGGACTGACTTGTGTCAATCTCCCTAAGTCTTAAGTCAATAAAGTTCAATTGAAGTTCTTTTCGTATTATTGTTCTCAAACTGCTAACTGACAACCAAAGATTGTAATCTACCCCCTCTTTGAAAGCATACAGCTTAGCCAATTTATCAGTTCTATCATGCATCTGAAGACCAATGTAAGATGGAATCCACAGCATGTGCACTCTGACTCCACTGTCCACAATCTTACCATACCTATGTCTGGCTTCTGACACAAGCATGCCACAATTTATGCTTAATGAGTTGTAAGCATTTATGGATGACAGAGAATCAGTTACAATTAAAGTGTCAACCTTAGATACATGGATGATATGAGTGCAAGGGAGGCAAACAGTTTTTTTTGAAGGGTAGAGGCCCCAGTTATTATGATCTCCAATTTTTTTTTGAGACCCCATCATCTGTTGACAACGGCAGCACTAAGCTGCCCTTTGGTTTGGTGAACAAAACATCAACCAAATAATTTGTGAAAGAGTGTTTGTGTGATCAGTATCAATAAGCTTAAGACATCATGTTTGGCTTCAAGACGAACTTTGGTTGTTATTTAAAAGATTTTTTGGGGGGAAAATGGGGGAAAGGATTTTTGTAATGGGGAAATTTCCCCATGGAGAAGGGAAGTGTCTCGTGGCCTAACTTGACTAGAATGCGTTGTTTCATGCGAAGCGGTTCCATTTTTTTCAACCCATCGGGAAAGGATTTCACCAGTCTGAGGAAATTTGGGGGGCTTCTGGGGGGGTTTTTGAAGGGCTAACCTAAGCATATTGACCCAATAAGGATATTTTTTTAGTAACCGTTTCCTAATCTTGGAATATCAAGTTTTTCCGCTTTTTTAAAATTTTTGGGCTAGGGGGGCATCCTGGATGACCCTTTGTTTCGTTCGCATTTTTTCCCCAGCCCCCCAAGTTTCCCATCAACACGATGCAAGTAGTGGCGCCGCAAATAAACCAATGATCTAAAAAATAAACAAGATACAATATACAATTTTTTAACATTACCCATCCCCGGGGATAAAAACCTGCCCAACTCTAAGTGCTCTCACCCTTTCTTTGTTTTGGGTGACAAAGTCCTTTACAACAGGTCCAAGTAGGGGAACGTCAAACCCAGAATTACGTTAAATTTCTAAAAGACCCATCACAAGGGACCCTGACGCCCTGTGCCTCTCTCCCGGGGAGGACGCCTGTTGAGTATCTTTGTTTTACCCCCCGAGTTTTTAAACCCCCGGGTTGACCGAGCTAGCATGATTAAAATGTTTTGGGTTTTGGAGAACCCCGGGGGTTTAAATCATTATTTCATCAGCAAAAAAATATATAATGATGGGGCTGGCTGGGCATAGCATAAAAAAGGGCTTAATCAGAATATTAAATAGGGTGGGACTAAGCCCAAACCCCCGGGGGTTCCCAATTCAAAATCTTTAGTTAATTTCTTGTCCCGGGAAAACAACACAGACACTTTCTGTTGGACAGGTAACCTTTAATCCAGCGAGAAGCCATCCTCCAAACCTTTTGGGCAAGTTCACTAATGATTTTTGGGTTTGGCTAATAAAAAAGCAATTTAAGGTCAAGGAAAGGGTAGTGTATGAGCTGTCAGTGTGCAGGTGAAAAAGGTGGTAATGCAAAAATCCCACCCTTCCATCATGAAGCCATGAACCGGGGAGACAGAATTGCTTTTTTCGTGCATAAAACGATAAGAATCATTCTGTCGAATTTTTTTACAAAAGACTAGAAAGGGGATATTGGGCAAAAATTTTTGTTCTTTGGCTTCGGAAGGGGAAAAATGGGTTTTGGGCCATGATTTAGGGAGCTCCCCAGTGACATAGCTCATGTTAAAATAATTCAAGTAAAGGATTCCGGGTACTCACACAGCAATCTATATGTTGTAATAAAACCACCCTCACCAGGGGACGTGGAGTTGCCCTTATTAGTGCTGCATCAAGTTCAAATTGGAGAGGGAAAGTTGCAGTCATCTTTCCTTCTGAGCATAAGCAAACAAAAACTTCCCCCCCATCAATTTTTCATTAATTTTGCCTGTGGGTACTGGGGGAAAATTGTCTAGCTAATGTAGGAGCCAAACATACTCTTTTCCCTATGCAAGGGGGAGGGGGTCGACGGCCCCGTTCTGTTACCCTTTAAATTTTATTTTATGTCTCTCCAGCCCGGCTAAATGGGGGTTTGGGGGCATTGAGAATATTTTACAAATGTTCCCCTCTGTTTGCCGCAGCTCTGTCTACGCTCTCTGGCAGCGCAAGGGCTTTTTGGAAGGGGTCGCATTTCAGGGGTACGATGGTTTCTATACGGGTATCTGCGAGCATACGTTTTCAATGCGAAGTTTAGAATCAATAATAGGGAAAGGTTTTTTTAAGACTTTTTGATTTTTTATGGAAGTCATTTGGGGTTTAAAAATAGGAGGGTTTTTGTGGCGGGCCCAAGTAGTTTTATTTCTGTACAAGGTTTTGTTAAAGGTCTCAACGGAGGAACACTCATAGGAAATTTTAAAAATCAATGTGCAACCAAAAATCATCATGTTTCCCGGGGGAAAAAAACGTTTTTCCCTTTTAATATCCCCCCAGAAGGATGAAATTTCCAATAAGTGAGGTTGCCTTAAAATGTAAGATATATCTGTTACAATGGAAAAACCACAGGGGAGAAGTAAATGTTGAACCAAGCAAGATCAAGGACGCCCCATTAAGAGTGGGTTTTAAGGGCCCTCAATTTAGTATGGGGTGCTCCCACCCTGCGTCATTAGTACTGGAGTGTGCCACACCCGCTCATTTTACGGGGTGGTCACACCTGCGTCATTATGCATGGAGTGCGATAAAATTAATGAATTCAGAAAAGTTTTAAGAAATGTTTTTTTCCCCGTGGTATAACAGACCACTGGAAAATACCCTGACTTTCGCCCCGGTAAATAAAACATTACCACGTGTGTGTGTGATGTACTCACCTAGTTGAGGTTGCGGGTGTGTGTGTGTGTGTTGTGTTTTGTGTGTGTGTGTGTGTGTGTGTGTGTGTGTGTGTGTGTGTGTGTGTGTGTGTGTGTGTGTGTGTGCATGTGTGTGTGTATGTGTGTGTGTATTATTTATTATTTTTATTTATTTATAATTTGTGTATGTGTGTGTGTATGTGTATGTGTGTGTGTGTGTGATGTGTGTGTGTGTGTGTTTTGTGTGTGTGTGTGTGTGTGTGTGTGTGTGTGTGTGTGTGTGTGTGTGTACTCACCTAATTGTGGTTGCAGGGGTCGAGACTCAGCTCCTGGCCCGCCTCTTCACTGATCGCTACTAGGTCCTCTCTCTCTCTCTGCTTCCTGAGCTGTTTTCATACCTCTTCTTAAAACTATGTATGGTTCCTGCCTCCACTACTTCACTTGCTAGGCTATTCCACTTCCTGACAACTCTATGACTGAAGAAATACTTCCCAAAACGTTCCCTGTGACTCGTTGAGTCTTCATTTCCCAGTTGTGCCCCCTTGGGCCCCCAGTGCCCCCTCTCTGGAAAAATTCCTACCCTCTGTCCCCCTTTGTTATTCCCGCAGTGTCTTGAAAGGTCGTTATCATGTCTCCCGGGACCCTTCTGTCCTCCAGTGCCCCCTCATTCCTTTTTCCCCCAAAACCCCTTTCCTCGTACGACTTTTCCCCTAGCTCGGGGATTTACCTTGTTGAAAAACCTTTGTATTTTCTCAAACTTCTTGACGTTTTGGGACCATTTGGGGTTTCCCAAAGAGGGGGGGTGCTGCATACCCCATTTTGGGGCCCTTTAACTACACGGGTGTAAAGTGTCTTGAACGATTCCTTTTTAAAAGGTACCCGGAATGCTTTTTCTCGGGTTTCCCGGGCGCCCGTTTTGCGGGAAAGCATTTATTTTGTTGAGGGATGCCCCGGTGAATGCTGGGTGTTATGGTCACCCCCCGGGGTTTTTTCTCCCTGAGTGAGGCCCTGTAGTCTTTGTCCCCCTAGCCTATCCCTCCGTCTGCGGTCTTTTTTGCCCCTCCCCAATCTTCTAAACTTTGCATTTGGGCTTGATTGAATTCGAGAAGCCAGTTTACTAGACCACATTTCCAGCCTTCCCCCAAATCTTTTCGGGTCCTCCTTTCATCCTCTTTCCAATTTTAAATTCTTTCATCAATTTCCACATCATTTTCAAACGGGGACACTTCAGAGCCCTTTCCTTCCCATCATGTCTTCCATATATAAAAAATACATGGTCCTAAAACTGTTTCCCCTTGGGACCCCCCCTCGTCACAGGCGCCCACTGTGATACCTTACCAAACCAGGGACTCTTTTTCCCTTGGCCCCCCCTCTCGGTTTTTCCCTGATCCTTTTGCGGGTCCCCTCCCTGTTACATGCCCCTGATCCCCCCAGCTTCTGCATAACCCTCTTGGGGGGAAAACTGTGCCCAAAGGCCTTCCTGAAGTCTGGGAAAAAACGAAAATCTACCCCCCCCTCTCTCTCGTTTTTTTTACTTCTGTTCCCTTTGTCAAAAACTTCGGGAAAGGTTTTTGGTGATAACGTTTTTTGTTTTCCATGAACCCAGCAGTTTTCTTTTTATAATCTTTTTTCCTTTTCCCGGGTGTTCGCCCACTCTCCTCCAAAATTTCTTCTCCATGACTTTGCAAAACAAAACATGTCAAAAGACCCAGGTCTGAAATTTTTTTTAGCACCTCGTTTCGTTTCCTTTTTTAAAATTTGGGGGACAACATTAGTGTCTTCCATTTCTCAGGTAGTTGCCCATTTTTCAAGGGATGGGTTGAAGATTGTGGTTAGGGGCCGCACAGCATCTCTGCCCCTTTTCTGGGGGACCCATGGGGAGATGTTTTTCCCGGCCCCATCCCCTTTTGAGGTTTTCAAGGTCCCCTTAGGGCTTCTTCACCTCCTCCCCCGGTGTTCGTAGCCCTTTCCAAAAACTTGTTGGTATATTCCCTCTTGATTTTTCCCCCCTTCTGTGCTGTTTTTCCCCATAGCCCTTCCTGTCTCTACTGAAAAAAACCTTCCTTAAATCCCCTTTGTTCAGTCCTCAAAACCTCCGGGAACATTTCTTGGGGTTTCTCCACCTTCTGTCCTTAAATGATAACCGGGTTTTTGCCCTTTTGTCTTCCTCCTGATGTGGCTATAAAAAGCTTGGGGTTCAGTTTTGTTTTCCGTTTGCTATGTCATTTTCTACTTTTTGCGGGGCCCCCTCCCTCCTTCCCTGTGCATACTCATTTCCTGGCTCCCCGACGGATCCCCCCTATTTTCGTGTGTTTTCTGCCTTCTGTATTTTTTCCCCATTCTTATTACACTATTTTTTTGGGCCTCCTTAAAACCCGCGGGTAAACCGGGGCCCCGTTCTGGTTTCCCTTTTTTACTGTTGCCTTGGGAATAAACCTTTCCACTCCCTCCTTGCTTTTGGGTTTTATGTTTTCCAAATTTTTCATTTACGGGTTTTTCCCCTCCCCAGTTCTTTCCCCAAAGGGGGACCCCCCCCGCGGGAATTTTTCCCAAACCCTATGTAGCCCCCCTTTTTTATAGTCAGGTTTTCCCCCTTTTAAAAACCCTGTTATTCTTCCATTTTCCCCAGTCTACTATGTTTCAAAGCACGGGAACCACGTGGCCCGGCTAGCAAACTAGGGGACTCTCTTTACTTGATGTCCTCAATGCCCGGGGCTGCCCAGGGTAAACACAAGGTCGAGTCTCCCGGGTTTCATCCCCCCCCTCTCACTCTGGTAGTGTCCTTAAATTTGGGGAAATGGGGTTTTTCCCAAAGCACCACTTTCCGACTTCCGGTTTCCCCATTTTTTGGGGCCCCCCAAATGTGGCTCCGGGTTTTTCCCCCGGGTAAAATTCCCGTGGTTAAAATTCCCCATAACCAGAAACCCTTTTTTTTCCGGGAGTGAGCTGTTTTTTGCCCCCTCACAGTGTTTTCCCCCATTGCTCTGTTGCTCTCTTCTATTCCCCCTCGGGGGGCCTCCTGCGTTCTGTGGTGGTTTAAATACATACTTAAGGGACCACTTTGTGTTCCCCAGACTGAAGTGAAACCTACTATGTAGTCTCCCCCGGGCCCTCATTTTTGGGTTTTTTTCCATTTTCTCAAATTTTCCCCTCTTTTTTTTATGAGGGGAGCAACCCCACCTCCCCCTCTGCCCCTTCTATTTTTTCCTCATAAATTGGTATCCTGGGGGGAAAAGATTGCATCTGTTTTTGTCCCATGAGTTTGGTTTCTGAAATGTATGAGTCTGGGGATTCTCATTGATTTTTTTCTTCCCATTCCCCCATGTTTATTCGTTAACCCCATCTGCATTTTTTACCCCAAAACCTTCAACTTCTGTTCTAATACGTAACTGTGGTTCAGGGGGGGGGGAAAAAGGGGGAAACGGTGTGTGAGGGTTTTGGGTTTTTGATTTTTTTCAGTTCCCTTGGGGGTGTTGTGGTGGAGTCCTTCTGCAGGTGTTTCTGGGGGGGGGTCTTGCCCTTTCCCAAATTTTGATCCTGGGTTATTCGGCCTCCTTTTTTCTTTTCCCTCCCATTTCTCCTTTCGTTTTTGAACTCTCTTTCATCCCCTTCCCTTTCGCCCTTTGGGGTTCGGGTTCCTCGACCCAAGGGTACACACTCCGGAACTCCTGCTTGCCTTTTCACCCATGCTTTCCCTGCAGGACAGGGGTTGGGGTTGATTCTCCCTTAAAAATTTTTTTGAGGGGCCGCCCTTTTTTCTTTGTGAACCCCCCCGATTTCCGAAAATTTGCCCCCTGGGTCATGTCCCCCTCCCCCCTATCCCCCTTCTTTATCTCAACGCTTTTTTCTCCTGTTTCTTTCTTCAAAATTTTTCCCCCTTTAGTTTCCCGTCTACCCCATGGGAAAAAAACACGGATCTCCCCCTTTCCACCTCCCACTGTGACCCCCCATTGCACCCTCTGATGTGTTTTATTCCCCCCCCGGGTGGAGTTTCCTTCCTTCATTTCCCCTTCCCTATTATGGCCCCCTTATGCTTTTTGGGTTTGGCCCTTCCTGCTCACCTTTTTCCTGGCCCCCAAAAGGTATCTGGTTGGCCCCCTGACATGTCCTAAGTTCCTTCAATGTCTTCCAACCACCCCTTTCGCCCTAGTTGCTCCGTGTCTTTGTTTTGGCCCCATGTGGGTTTGACAGGACCTCTGCATACATTTTAGTTTCCATGCTCCCTTCAGACCTGTTGTCTTTTTGTCTGTTTGTACCCCCATTGCCAAATGCAAAACTTCTGTAAAATCTTTTTCTCTATGCTTTTTTCAGATGCCCTCACCCTCCTCTTCTAATCTCTCTATCTTGTTTTTCTGCTGCTGGGGCCCGTTGCTTCCCCCCCTTTCCCTGCTTCTGCTGCTAACCTCTTTTCCCATTTTCCCTTTTCCAGCTCATCTAGTCCCCTTTCCCCAGTTTTTTTTTTTTCCTCCCTTTTTTTGAGCTCTGCCCCCCTTTCCCTTTCCCCCCCCAATTTGCCCTTTTGGGACCCTTTTTTCCCTAAACCCCTTTTTTCTAATTTCCCCCCAAATTCTCCACAGAAGGGGGATGGGGGGTTAGGGGGGGGGGAATAGAGGGTTGGAGGAGAGAGGAGGAGGGTTTTTATGGGGGGGGAAGGTTGGTTTTTTGGGAGGGGTAGAGATAGTTGGGGGGGGGGTTAGTTTTTTTTGGGAGGAGGGGGGGTGGCTGGGGTTTTAGGGGGGTTTGGGGAAAAGGGGGAGAGGGGGTTTTAGGGGGGGGGGAGGGGGGTAAGCATTTGAGGGGAGGGGATGGACGGTTTGTGATGTAGTTAGCCGGGGGTTGTGGGGCTCTGGGGAACCTAATTTAAACCCAATTTTATGGTCAAAACCCTTTTCCTTGGCCCAAAAGTCTGGCCCCGCCCAAGTCTGGGGGCTTTTTTTTTTTTTGACGGCGCAGACCTAGGCGTTTTAGGTCGTAACGCGGTTGTGGGGGGGCTTGGACCCCCCATTTAAAGCCCAAGGAAAGCATTATCAGGAAAATTTGAGCGGGGCTGTGCTCTGGGGGTAGAGCTCCCCAGGGAGAGACTTCGACGGGCTTTTGCTGGGGTTTTCAGGCTCGGAGAGCCCGGCCCAAGTTTTCTGGAGGGCCCGAATGGGAAAAATTGGGGGGAGACGGCTTTGGAGCAGTACCTGCTTTTAAGGCAAAACCCTTAGTTCCCCGTAAACTTCCCGACCCAAAATTGTAATTTACATTCCCCTTTTGGTCAAAATTAATTTGGTTCCCCGTCCACTGCTTATGTTACCCCCCCCCATTAACCCCCCAAAAAACCCCAAAAAGTTTTTTTTCCCAAAATAAATATTTTAAAAACCCAATTTAAATTTTATAAAAAAAAACCCCCTCCCCCCTTTTAAAAAAAAAAACCCCCCAAAAAAAAATAAAAAATTACCCCTTTTTTTATAATTTAATAATTAATTTTTTACCATTCCCACCCCCCCCCCCCTTTCCACCCACCCCAACCCCACCCCTACCACCCCCCAACCCCCCCCTAACCTAAAACCCCCCCCCCCCCCCCTTAAACCCCCAAAAACCCCCCCAACCCCCCCCAAACCCCCCCCCCCCCCCCCCCCAACCCCTTTCCCCTTTTCAATTTTTTATTATTTTAAAAAAAAAAACCATTCCCCCCCCTGTTCCCAAAAAAAGACTGCCTTATAAAATTTTAAAACTAACCCCCGCTACCCCAAAAAAATTTTTTTTTTGTTTAAAACCCAAATAAATTTTCTTTGTTTAAAACCATTTATCTTTCCCGTCCTTTTTTTCCCGGGGGGCAAAAAATTTTTTGGGGGGGTTTTATTTTATTTTGGTGGAGTTGGTTTTTTGGTTTTTTGGAAAAAATGGTGGAGAAAACCGTATTTGGGTGAGACTTTTGGGGGGCAAATTTCTTTTCCGAAAATTTTATTTACCGAGGAATGCGAATTTACCCCCCCCCCCTTGGGAAAACTTAAACCCCCACCTTTTACCCATTTAAGAGTTGCCCTAGATTTCGTTCACCTGAAGTGCCCCGTCAACCCCCGCTGATTGCCCCGTCACCCAGTGGTTTTGCCCCAGTAGAAAGTTTTTGCGGCCCCCGGTTGTCATCCAGTGTAGTGGGTGTCTGTCTGCGTCCCCCCCGCCTCGTAAACCCTCACCCACGGACCGCCAATTACCCCCCAGGGTTTCCCGGGAAAGGGTTTACGCAACCCGCTGTTGATGACCTGAAATGGGCCTCACCTCAAACCCCGAGCAACTGACCATAGCCTCTACTGCTGAGGGCGGCGCCCGTGATGCTCCTGCTATTTCTGTAGCCTGTCTAGCTTTTGGCCATCTGAGATGCTGTAGCCGTGCCCGCGATGCTGTTGCCGGTTGTGGGGTGCTGTGATGTTTTAGATCTTTCGGGCCCTGCTTGGGGGTGTTGAACGCTTTCGGCCGGGGGCTGGGGAGCTGGGGCCGTTTCGCGATGCTGTAGCCAAACTTTTGATGCTGTGGCCCCCCCCTTTCTGTGTGCCCGCTGTGATACACCCGGGTGTAATGATGGAAAATGCTGTGGGGCCCTGCGTGATGCCCGCAATGTGCCCAGCTCAAGAAGGAGGGGGGTGATGCTGCAAATGGTGTGGAGGGGTTTGGCTGGTGTGCCAGGACAGGGGAATTACTTGAAGGAGTTGCCATCCCCGGAGATGTGGAAGGACTGAGCTTTCAGGAGGACTTCCACTGCTGGGACCAGCCTGTTTTTTTTGAGCAAATATGGAGGGGTATCCCGCCTTGTGGTGACCTGGACCCACTTTGGTTTCGGGGTTTGCCCTGCCACCCTGAGAGACAATTGAGAGTAGGGGATTTCCCCAGCCTACTTTGAAAATTTCCAGAAGTGTTAGTGTTACCCGTGTGAAAAAAGGTGAACCTTGAATACGGGTTCCCCGTGTTTTATGGCCCCCCCCTTGTTTTAAGGGCCAAATGAATCCTAGTAGGCCATAGGAAAAAATGGAGGGTCTTAGGGTGCGATGCCTGCCCCGTCTTTGATTTTCAGGGTGTAGTTGGGGCAAAGGGAAGTGTGCTGAAAATTTCGACCTTGGTTTGGGCGTGAAATGGTCCAGTTTTTCGGTTTCTTTAAAAATGCAACCCTTTTGGGGCAGTTTTCCCCCGCCCTTTGAAGCCTACAGAGGGTTTTTCCCCAAAGGGGGTTAAAATGCGAGGGTGACTAATTTGGTAGTGCATTTCAAATAGTAGGGGGAAAGGGACGGAGCCCGATATTTAGGTTTAAGGAGGGGAAAAAACGGGTATGGAGGGTTTTTCAACCCGAGAGCAACTATTATGCTGGTCAACTGCGAGGTGTACTGATTATGTTTCCTTGTGGTAGGGTTTAGGAGGGGAGGGAAATATTTGTAATTGAATAATTTTTTTATTTTGAAAAATTTTTTCTTTGTATTGTAATAAAATTAAGGGATTAGGATTTTAAAATTGTCTAATAAAAAAGGACAAATTGTCCCCAGTTCTCAGATATTTTAAATTGGGGGGGGAAAGGAGGGGGGTGTGAAAGTAGTTAAAACTGGGCTTGTGAGGGGCTTTTGGGGGGGCCTAATTTAAAACCCAAATTTATTTGGGCCACCTTGCCTTGGCAAAGTCCGTAAACCACCCCCCACGTCGGGTCTTTTGTTTTTGACGGCATCGACCTAGGGTCGGTTTTACACAAGGGTTTTGGAGGGTGCTTGGACCCCCATAAAAGCCCAAGGAAAGAGCATGATCAGGAGTTTTGGTGGGGCTGCTGCGGGGGTTTTAGAGTCCTGAGCAGAGGGGCTTTTGAGGGGCTGCTGCTGGGGTGCAGGGCTGGGGGAAGGCTGCTTAATCTCTGGAGGAGACGTTGGAGAATTGGGGAGATTACCCGGGTTGGGAGTTAAATCATGCTGTTGGGAGGTCTTGGGAACCCGGGCTTAGTTTCCCTTTTGGGAAAAATGGCCTCTGTACTGTATTGTAAGTTTTCATTAAATTTTTGGGTTTAAATTGATTTTGTTCCCTTTTCTCACTGCTTATGTGTAAAAAACCCCCCTTTTTAAATAAAAACCCCAATAAAGTTTTTGTTCCCCCAAAAATATTATTTACAAAGACTTAATAATAAACTGTGTTTTGGGAGAATAGTAATATTCTGCCCCCCAAAAATTTTTTCTTTTTTTCCCAAAATTTTTTGTTTTTTATTGAGTGGGAAAAATGGGGAGGATATGTTTGAGGTTTTTAGAATAACAGATGTCCCTGGTTTGGGCACCACTGAAACCCGTCATTACCTACCTTTCCTCTGCTAATCATTCCCCCTTACTCCTACCAACCCCCGCCTGGGCCCTTCCCCCCACCTTAAATGGACCCCCCCCCCCCGCTTTTCCCCCCTATAACCCCAAAGTTTTCCCAAAACCCCCGAAAAAACCTTTGCCATGCTAAAACGTTCTAGTGTACCCTCTGAATCAAAAATTTTTCCCACATGTAAAACCCCAAAAATAACCAAATTTTTTTTGTAAACTCAGCTTTGTAATCCCCTTTTAGAGAAAAAACTTTGAATTTTTAAAATTTAATTTTCCCTGCCCGGTTATGGGGGAGGGGGGGAAAGGTAATTTGGAAAGGGGGGGGGTAGTTGGGGGGGGTTTGATTTGGTTGGGAGGGGTTAGGGGGTTTTGGGGGGGGGGTAGGTGGCTTTAAAGGGAGGTGGTTAGGGAAGGGGGAGAGGTTTGGGTTAAAGGAAGGGGGGGTATGCATTTTTGACAAGTGTTTGTGTCAAGTGGTGGTGTGTGTGTGTGTGTGTGTGTGTGTGTGTGTGTGTGTGTGTGTGGTGTGGTGTGTGTGTGTGTGTGTGCATGTGTGTGTGTGTGTGTGCAGTGTGTGTGTGTGTGTGTGTGTGTGTGTGTGGTGCATGTGTGTGTGTGTGTGTGTTGTGTGTGCATGTGTGTGGTGGTGTGCATGTGTGTGTGTGTGTGTGTGCATGTGTGCATGTTGTGTTCGCATGTGTGTGTGTGTGTGTTGTGGTGTGTGTGTGTTGTTGTGTGTGTGTGTGTGTGTGTGTGTGTGCTCACCTATTTGTGGTTGCAGGGGTCGAGTCATAAGAGAGATTTCGTTCGGATTTTTAACCCCGGAGGGTTAGCCACCCAGGATAACCCAAGAAAGTCAGTGCGTCATCGAGGACTGTCTAACTTATTTCCATTGGGGTCCTTAATCTTGCCCCCCAGGAAATGCGACCCACACCAGTCGACTAACACCCAGGTACCTATTTGCTGCTAGGTGAACAGGACAACAGGTGTAAGGAAACGAGTCTAAATGTTTCCACCCGCCGGGAATCGAACCCGGGCCCTCCATGTGTGAAGCGGGAGCTTTAGCCACCAGGCCACCGGGCCATGCTCTTCACTGATTTCTACTAGTCCTCTCTCTCCCTGCCCATGAGCTTTATCATTACCTCGCCTTAAAACTCTGTATGGTTCCCGCCTCCACTACTTCACTTTCTAGGCTATTCCATGCCTCCTAACATCCCTTTGATTCATCTGAGTCTTGAACTTCCAATTGTGACCTCTTGTGTCTGTGTCCCATCTCTGGAAAATTCCGTCTTTGTCCCCCTCGTCTATTCCGCACAGTATTTTATATGTCGTTATCATGTCTCCCCTGACCCTCCTGGCCTCCAGTGTCATCAGGCCGATTTCACTCAACCTTTCTTTGTAGGACAATCCCCGTAGCTCTGGGACTAGTCTTGTTGCAAATCTTTGCACTTTCTCTAATTTCTTGATTTTGCTTGACTAGGGGTGGATTCCAAACTGGTGCTGCATACTCCAGTATGGGCCTGCCATAAATGGTATACAGAGTCTTGAACGAATCCTTACTGAGGTATCGGAACGCTATCCATAGGTTTGCCCAAACGCCTGTATGCTGCAGCAGTTATCTGATTGATGTGCCCTCATGAGATATGCTCGGTGTTTATACTCACCCCCAGATCTTTTTCCTTGAGTGAGGTTTGCAGACTTTGGCCATCTAAAAATATATTGTGTCTGCGGTCTTTTTTGCCCTTCCCCAATCTTCATGACTTTGCATTTGGCGGGTCAAACTCAAGGAGCCAGTTGCTGGACCAGGCTTGTAGCCTGTCCAGGTCTCTTTGTAGTCCTGTCTGATCCTCATCCCATTTGATTCTTCTCTTAACTTCACATCATCTGCAAACAAGGACACTTCTGAGTCTACCCCTTCCGTATGTCATTCACATATACCAAGAACAGCACAGGTCCCCAGGACTGACCCCCGTGGAAAACCCCGCTTGTCACAGGCCCCCCTCTGACACCTCGTCACATACCATGACTCGTTTTTTGCCTCCCTGTCAGGTATTCTCTGACCATTCCTGTGCCTTTTTTTTTCCCG
>NW_026467101.1:0-10659 GCF_026875155.1 Cherax quadricarinatus
ACGACCGCATGGCTTACGGAGGAAAGATTCTTTTCCACTTCCCCATGGACAATAGAAGAAATAAAAAAGAACAAGAGCTATTTAGAAAAAGGAGAAAAACCTAGATGTATGTATATATATATATGCATGTGCGTGTCTGTGAAGTGTGACCAAAGTGTAAGTAGGAGTAGCAAGATATCCCTGTTATCTAGCGTGTTTATGAGACAGAAAAAGAAACCAGCAATCCTACCATCATGCAAAACAGTTACAGGTTTTTGTTTCACAGTCATCTGGCAGGACGGTAGTACTTCCCTGGGTGGTTGCTGTCTACCAACCTACTACCTATACCAACCTACTACCTATTATTATAATTATTATATAGTACATTATTATTATTCGTATTATTATTACAGTAGACCGTCGTTTAGCACGTTAGTTACGTTCCTGAAAAATACAGTGTTAGACAAAACCATGTTACAAACTGAAGAAGTTTTGGGGAAAATAGGGTTATGTTCCTGTAAGCCCCCAAAATGCCAACAACTTTTTTTAGACCTCCAGATCTTACAAAAATAAATGGAATATGTGAATGTAGTTCATTGTCATGATGTATTGTTGTTTTTACTGCTTAAGATTACAAATGCAACAGAAATAATAGTACGTATTTCTTACCTTAAATTGTGGGTGCTGGTGTTTGTCGATGATTGTGGAGAGTTATGCTGTGGCCCTACTGGGCTGAGGTGGATGGTAGAGGTTCTGGTACTGAAGTCGATGGTTGTTCTGTTCTATTTTACCCTTCAGTACATTATACAACTGAAGGTAAAGCATCAGGTGCTCTAGACACAGTTTCAGGGTCCTTTTCAGTGAAAAATTCTAATTCATTAAGTCAAGTCAGATAGTAAATCAGTCAAGTCAGTCAGTCAGTCAGCTAATTCCTAGACTTGAACGCTTAAACCTCTTCTTGTCACTTGTGGGAACACTTGTATGCTTACTGGTTGCCATGATTGCTTGGCAGATTTAACAAATGGCAATGGAAATAAGAAAATATGTATGTAAATAAACACAGCGAGCTTCCTGAGTGTTGTCCTACACACGTATGAGCCAAGCTGAAGGCTGGGAGGGTGGTGTGGGTGGCTGAGGGAGACCTACTGCCATTCCCCGCCACCCATACCACCCTCCCCACCTTCAGTTTG
Source organism: Cherax quadricarinatus (assembly GCF_026875155.1). Taxonomy (NCBI): domain Eukaryota; kingdom Metazoa; phylum Arthropoda; class Malacostraca; order Decapoda; family Parastacidae; genus Cherax; species Cherax quadricarinatus. The sequence continues at coordinate 1,170 of NW_026467101.1, forward strand.
GTTCATATGCGTGTAGGACAATACTCGAGAAGCTCGCTGTGTTTATTTACATATTCTTCTTTCTTTCAAAGCACCAGCCATATCCCACTGAGGTGGGGTGGCCCAAAAGGAAAAACGAAAGTTTCACCTTTTAAATTTAGTAATATATACAGGAGAAGGGGTTATTAACCCCTTGCTCCCGGCATTTTAGTTTCCTCTTACGACACGCATGGCTTACGGAGGAAGAATTCTATTCCACTTCCCCATGGAGATAAAAGGAAATAGACAAGAACAAGAACTAGAAAGAAAATAGAAGAAAACCCAGAGGGGCATGTATATATGCTTGTACATGTATGTGCAGTGTGACCTAAGTGCAAGTAGAAGCAGCAAGACATACCTGAAATCTTGCATGTTTATGAAACAGAAAAAAGGACACCAACAATCCTAGCATCATGTAAAACAATTACAGGCTTTTGTTTTACACTCACTTGGCAGGACGGTAGTACCTCCCTGGGCAGTTGTTGTCTACCAACCTACTTCCTATTTTATTTACATATTTTCTTATTTGTTCAATCTGCCAAGCAATCATGACACCCAGTAAGCATACAAGTGTTCCTGCAAGTGATAAGAAGAGGTTTAGCCCTCTCAGGGTCCAGAGGCCAAATCTCAAAGGATGCACCAAGGTCCAAGAATTTTTGAAAAAAAAAAAAATTTTTTTAAGAATTTAAGACATTTCTTTGTAGGTAGTAAAACAAAAAGAAAATTTGATCAGTAGTTACCGAGATATAGAGGCGTGAAATTGGCTGTCTGAAACTGATTAATTGGATTTCCATTACTATTTCTTATGGGAAAAATTAATTCAGCTAAGGACAAGCTCTCTGGAACGGATTAAAATCGTTGGTCCAGGGTCCACTGTATATCATGTTTCCATGTTACTAATATTATTATAATTATAATAATAATATTATTAGTATTATTAATTTAGGGAACTGGAGCACAGATCCAATTCCCTAGATCAAGAGCCCCTCCCCAACACCAAGGTTCCTTGATGCTGGTGAGTGGCTCTTAATCTAGGGAATTGGATCTGTGCTCTAGTTATCCAAATTAATAAGAATAATTATTATTATTATTTTTTTTTTTTTTTTTTTTTTTTTTCAAGTCGGCTGTCTCCCACCGAGGCAGGGTGACCCAAAAAAGAAAGAAAATCCCCAAAAAGAAAATACTTTCATCATCATTCAACACTTTCACCACACTCGCACATTATCACTGTTTTTGCAGAGGTGCTCAGAATACAACAGTCTAGAAGCATACACATATAAAGATACACAACATATCCCTCCAAACTGCCAATATCCCAAACCCCTCCTTTAAAGTGCAGGCATTGTACTTCCCATTTCCAGGACTCAAGTCCGACTATATGAAAATAACCGGTTTCCCTGAATCCCATCACTAAATATTACCCTGCTCACACTCCAACAGATCGTCAGGTCCCAAGTATCATTCGTCTCCATTCACTCCTATCTAACACGCTCATGCACGCTTGCTGGAAGTCCAAGCCCCTCACCCACAAAACCTCCTTTACCCCCTCTTTCCAACCCTTTCGAGGACGACCCCTACCCCTCTTTCCTTCCCCTATAGATTTATATGCTTTCCATGTCATTCTACTTTGATCCATTCTCTCTAAATGACCAAACCACCTCAACAACCCCTCTTCTGCCCTCTGACTAATGCTTTTATTAACTCCACACCTTCTCCTAATTTCCACACTCCGAATTTTCTGCATAATATTTACACCACACATTGCCCTTAGACAGGACATCTCCACTGCCTCCACCCAAGCTTCACATCCATATAAGAGTGTTGGTACTACTATACTTTCATACATTCCCTTCTTTGCCTCCATAGATAACGTTTTTTGACTCCACATATACCTCAACGCACCATTCACCTTTTTTCCCTCATCAATTCTATGATTAACCTCATCCTTCATAAATCCATCCGCCGACACGTCAACTCCCAAGTATCTGAAAACATTCACTTCTTCCATACTCCTCCTCCCCAATTTGATATCCAATTTTTCTTTATCTAAATCATTTGATACCCTCATCACCTTACTCTTTTCTATGTTCACTTTCAACTTTCTACCTTTACACACATTCTCAAACTCATCCACTAACCTTTGCAATTTTTCTTTAGAATCTCCCATAAGCACAGTATCATCAGCAAAAAGTAACTGTGTCAATTCCCATTTTGAATTTGATTCCCCATAATTTAATCCCACCCCTCTCCCGAAAAACCCTAGCATTTACTTCTTTTACAACCCCATCTATAAATATATTAAACAACCATGGTGACATTACACATCCCTGTCTAAGACCTACTTTTACCGGAAGTATTCTCCTCTTTTCTACACACCCTAACCTGAGCCTCACTATCCTCATAAAAAACTCTTTAACCATTTAGTAACTTACCACCTATTCCATATACTTGCAACATCTGCCACATTGCTCCTCTATCCACTCTATCATATGCCTTTTCTAAATCCATAAATGCAATAAAAACTTCCCTACCTTTATCTAAATACTGTTCACATATATGCTTCAATGTAAACACTTGATCTACACATCCCCTACCCACTCTGAAACCTCCTTGTTCGTCCGCAGTTCTACATTCTGTCTTACCTCTAATTCTTTCAATTATAACCCTACCGTATACTTTTCCTGGTATACTCAGTAAACTTATTCCTCTATAATTTTTTTCAATCTCTTTTGTCCCCTTTCCCTTTATATAAAGGGACTATACATGCTCTCCGCCAATCCCTAGGTACCTTCCCCTCTTTCATACATTTATTAAACAAAAGTACCAACCACTCCAAACCTATCCCCCCTGCTTTTAACTTTCTGTCATGATCCCATCAGTTCCAGCTGCTTTACCCCTTTCATTCTACGTTAATGCCTCCGTACTCCCACCACACTTACAGTCTGCTCTTCTTCACTCCTAAAGATGGTATACCTCCCTGGCCAGTGCATGAAATTACCGCCCCCCTTTCTTCCTTAACATTTAAAAGTTCCTCAAAATATTCTCGCCATCTACCTAATACCTCCCTCCCCCATCTACTAACCCCAAACTCTGTTTTTAACTGACAAATCCATACTTTCCCTAGGCTTTCTTAACTTGTTTAACTCACTCCAAAATTTTTTCTTATTTTCATTAAAATTTCTTGACAGTGCCTCTCCCACTCTTTCATCTGCTCTCCTTTTGCACTCTCTCACCACTCTCTTCACCTTTCTTTTACTCTCCATATACTCTGCTCTTCTTATAACACTTCTGCTTTGTAAAAAACCTCTCGTAAGCACCTTTTTCTCTTTTATCACACCCTTTACTTCATCATTCCACCAATCACTCCTTTTCCTCTGCCCCCACCCTCTAACCCCCAAACTTCTGCCCCACTTTTTAATACTGCATTTTTAAAATAATTCAACCCTCTTCAACCCCCCCCACTACTCATCTTTGCACTAGCCCACCTTTCTGCCAATAGTCGCTTATATCTCGCCCTAACTTCCTCCTCCCTTAGTTTATACACTTTCCCTCCCTCTTACTTGTTGTTGCCACCTTCCTCTTTTCCCATCTACCTCTTACTCTAACTGTAGCTACAACTAAATAATGATCCGATATATCAGTTGCCCCTCTATAAACATGTACATCCTGGAGCCTACCCATCAACCTTTTATCCACCAATACATAATCTAACAAACTACTTTCATTACGTGCTACATAATGATTATTATTATTATTATTATTATACTAACGAATGGTGCTAACTCAGTGCAGTTTACCTCACTGTGGGAGCAGTTCTCTCATGCTTTGCTTACATTTTTGATAGTCATTTGGCCAAATTTCATTTTTCTAAGCATGGGTCCTAAGAAAGGAAGTGTAAAGGACAGTGCTGAGAAGAAAAAGAGATTGATTTCCATGGAATTAAAACATGAAATCATAGATAAACAAGTGAGGTGTCCAGTTTTTGTGTTGAGGGGGAACCTGAGGGAGCTGGCTTGTAACTCGGAGCAGAAAATTGACTGAGCGACTGCTCGTATCTCAAAAAACTCGTATGTTGGGACACTCGTAAGTCAAGGTTGCACTGTATTGGAATTATACCACCACCATCAAGGACATTACCAGTAATAGACAGGACAAGCTTCAATCCTCTGCAGGGGTATACACAATCCCTTGCAATGACTGCAGCAAATTATACGTCGGCGAAACATCCAGAGACCTCCAAACACGTATTTCAGAACACTCGTGTACTCTCGGAAGACTGTCACATGCCGCATTCTCCACCTGACTCCATCCTTTAAATATTCACGTACCTTTTACCCAGGTAGACCTGTTTGTAACTTGATAAAGCCCACTGTGTGGGTGAAAAGTTGTCAATGAAGGATCACATTATACTGCTTAAGTTTATATTTCTATTGTCAGTATTTTACACCATTTATATCCAATAAGGTTTGATAATTCTGTTTACTCATGTGCAAGTCCCACTCAAATCCAACCCCTCACATAACCCTATTAGGCAGACTGTTCCACTCAATTACCCTCTTTCTAAATCTAAACTTGTCTAATTTGAATCCATTATTGCATGTTCTCTCTTGGAGAGAGATCTTAAATTGTAAATAACAATTTTAGATTTTAAGTTTACTGGAAACCTACAAATAAAAATGATCTCACACACTTCTTCGGCATTAATCGCTGTTTCTAACACAATCAAAACAAAGGCAGCTTTATCATCTCTGAAGTCATAGCGAGAATCCTCTTGAAAACAGTAAACCCTGCCATCACATAATTGCTACTACATAAAGGACGTGCCCAGTTTGGGCCAACAGGCCTGCTGCAGTGCTCTTCCTTTGTACATTTGCCCATCCTATTTTTTATGCTACCAAAGCCATAGCTTTTGTAACCTTTCTCGTGTACCAGCTGACTTTTCCACCATATGTACAACTACTCCTACCATCCGACTTGCAGCCTCCTCGACTTATGACCATGTTTTGTATGCAGATGTTCTGGGAAATAAACAACTGTTTGTGTTGTACACAGTGTTTCTTCTGAACCTTACAGTATACAATTCAGTACTAACAGCATAAAAAGTAAAGTAAAAAATGAAATATCAAAATAAAACAATAAAATAAAATCATTCAATAGTGTGATGTTGATTTTCAGTAGTGAGGTTCGACTTGCGTCCATTTTGACTTACGACCTGTTAGTTGGAACCAAGCTCGATCGTAAGTTGGATGGTAGGTGTACTGCTACTTCCTCTACATGTGTGGGTGAACAGGCCTGCTGCAGTGTTCCTCCTTTCTTATGTTCTTATGTAATAGAGAAGGGATACCCTATTTTTTATGCTACCCAAACCATAGCTTTTGTAACCTTTCTTTCTCGTGTACCAGTTGACTTTTCCACCACTTGTATAACTACTGCTACTACCTCTACTTGTGTGGGTGAAACGTTGTCAATAAAGGATCACATTACACTGCTGCATCTGACCATGCGTCTGGCAACTCTGCTGCCAGACGCACGTTCTTGAACACACTGGGATTTTCAGAGTGATACACGAGTGAAGGCTTCACTTTGCAATCCCCACTAGCATTACAACAAAAGAAAGTTAGCCTATCTTTCATAGGCTTGTGTCCTGGGAGCACCTTTTCCTCCTGAGTAATGTAGGTCCTGTTTGGCATTTTCTTCCAGAACAGGCCTGTTTCGTCAATTGAACATTTGTTGGGGTTGTAATTTTACAGCTTTGCCATGCCTTATCACACTGTGTATGCCACTATGATTCTTAAATCTCTCAAACCAACCTTTGCTGGCCTTAAATTCACCAATATGAGCACTAGTTCCAGGTATTTTTTCCTGTTCACCTGGGTGTTAGTCGACTGGTGTGGGTCACATCCTGTGGGACAAGATTAATGATCCCAATGGAAATAAGTTAGACAGTCCTCGATGACTTGCTGACTTTCTTGGGTTATCCTGGGTGGCTAACCCTCTGGGGTTAATTGTTTCTTGGTAATTGTTTCTCGTTAAGCCACACCAACAACAATCTCTCCACATCTTCGAGTAGTACAGCTGACCGTGGTACGATAGTATTTCCCACCCTTTTTACCACAGGGTTGGCACTAGAGGCTTTCTTTAGACCCATTGTGGCTTATTTAGCAGTTACAAGCACTATAAACAATGGAATAATACAAAATGTATCGAATATATGCATGAAACCGGCCACCCTGGCTTGTAAACAATGCTGGCAGGGCAGCCGAGGCGCTCAGTCTGGACGGACAAGTTCAGGATGAATCACGTTGGGCAAGTTAATCGTTAGCCAGGCCAAAATTTTTACACTCAAATGCTTCGTTGGGCGGATTTAACGTTATGCGATGCATTTGTTAGCCGAGGGTCCACTGTATTTGTTTTGTATGCCTTCACTCAGCATTATTCCTTCTAAATATAGTGTGTTAAGTGAGATTGGGAGTGTTTCTCTTTACTTGTAAGGTGTTTGTATTATGATATAAGCTTTGCAAATAGAGAAATGTAATGAGTGTACTGTATATGCAGTTTATCCTTCTAGGGTGCCTTAAATGTCATAGTATATTATGTGTAGGTGGGGTGGCCAGATGGGCTACCATACCTACCACACCTGACTTTCTACAAATAAATACTATTCACCTCTCGCCTGACATTAAGAACATTAAGACTACAAATATTTTAAGTTAGGTAATGAGTACACACTATATGCATTTTATTGCTCTAGGGCGCTTTAATGTTGTAGTATACGTATTACGTGTGGGTGGGGTGGCCTGGCCTGGCTTGGCTGGCTGCCATACCTACCACACCTGACTCATAATAAACACTACACACTTCTCATCCTACATTAAGTAGTGAGTGTACTGTGTATTTTCTTTGTATTTTTTGTAATGCCTTGTTCTATTGGTAACTTAATATATGTTAGTGTAAACAAATTATCTGACATTTATATGCATTTATAAGTGGAAAAAATGGCATTCTGATTTCTTGCTCTGTCTACTTTCCAGTGGTAGCCTGGAACCTAACCTACCATATAGTGGGGCCCTACTGTATTTGCCAGTTTTATTATCAAGGGTTTCAACCCAGCTTGCACATTGTTCAGCAAAGACTTCCAATGTGCACCTTAAGACACTTTAATTATGTTAAGTTTGACTTAGTTTAATGCAATGTATTTACAAAATTATTGTAGCTAATTTATTACATTTATTCATCTAGCTTTATTTATATTTAATCCATCATTTCATAGGTTAACGAGGTGCTGAAAGAGAAGAATGACGAAATAAACAAGCTGGAAAACAAGATGAAACGTCATGATGAAGACATATTAATGTGTAAGAAAGAAAATGCCGATGAGGTAATTACGAAATTTATGCTCTTAGTAAAGTATTTCCAGTAGGCATGAGGTTACACACACACACACACACACACAACCACACCACACACAACACAACACACCCACACAACCACACACACCAAAACACACAAACCAACACACACAACACAAAACCCCCACACACCACACCACACAACCCACACACCACACACAACACACACCAAACAAACACACACACAACACCAACCACACACACACACACCACACCACACACACCACAACAACACACAAACACACACACAACACACACACACACCCCACCACACACACACAACCACAAACCACACACAACCACACACAAACACACACAACAACACACACACACACACACAACACAAACACACAACACACACCACACACACACACAACACAAAACCACAAACACCCACACACACACACACACACACACACCACACACACACACCACACACACACACCACACAACACAACACCACACACACCACCACCAACACCAAAACAACAACACAAACAACCACAAACACACACACACACACCACACAACACACACACACACACACACACACAACCACACACCACACACACACAACACCACACACACACACCACACAACACACCAAACACACACAACACACAACCCACACCACAACAACACACACAACACCCACACCCACACCAACACACACCACACACACCACCCACACACCTCACCACCCCAAACACAAACACACACACAAACACACCCACACACACACCACAACACCACACCACACACACACACAACACACCCACACACCCACACCAAACCACAACACACCACCACACACCACACACACACCCAAACACCCCACACACACACACACACACCACAACACCACACACAACACACCCACACACACACACACACAAACCACAAACCCACCACACCACACACCACAAACACACACAACACCACACAACACCACACACACACACACAACACACACACACACACACACACACACACAACACAACACACACACAACACACACACACACACACCACACACACACAACACACACCACACACCCCACACACACCACCCACACACACACACACCACCACACACACCCCCACCCCAAAACCCCCACACCCCACACACACCACAACACACACCACACCCCACACACACCACACACACCACACACCCCCCACACACCACAACCCACCCCACCACCCCCACCACACCACACACACCACAACCACACACCCCCCCACACCAACACACACACACACAACCACAAAACACACACAACCACCCACACAACACACAACCAACACACACAACACACAACACCACACACACACACACACCCAAAACAACACACACAACAAAACCACCACACCCCAACACACACCCCCCCCCCCCCACACCCCCACCCCCCCCCAACCCACCCACACACCACCCCCCCCCCCCCCCCCCACCCCCAAACCCACCCCCCCCCCACCCCCCCCCCCACCCCCCCCACCCCCCACCCCCCCACCCCCCCCACCCACCCCCCAACCCCACACCACCCCAAACCCCCCAACACCAACCACCCCACACACCAACACCCACCACACACCCCCCCCCCCCCCACCCCAAAACCAACACACACACCACCCACCCCCAACACCCACCAACACACACACCCCCCCCACACAACCCCCACCCACACCCCACCACACCCCCACAACCCCCCACCACACACCACACACACACACCCCACACACACCCCCCCCCCCACACACACACACCCAACAACCCCCACCACACAACCCCCACCACCACACACACCCAAAAACCACCACAACACACACCACAACACACCCCACACACCCCCACCCACACCACACCACAACACAACCACCCACACACCAACCCCCACACCCCACACACACCCACCCCCCACACACACAACACAACACACACCACCCCCCAAAACACACCACAACAACACCCCCACACACACACAACCACACACACCACCACACACACACACCCCACCACACACACACCCCACACCCACACACCCCCCCAACCAACACCACCACCAC
>NW_026467102.1:0-10000 GCF_026875155.1 Cherax quadricarinatus
ATATTATAGAAATAGAGGTGATTTTGATTGATTTTAGTATAAAAAGAACCTGGAAATAGAGCTCAAAGTAGGGGAAATGTTTGATTTTTGCCAATGTTCAAAAGTAAACAAATGATGTCATTGTCCAATAAATGTCCAAGTAGGCATTCTAATATGCAGTCATGAATGGATTAATATTATTTATTTTTATTATCACACTGGCCGATTCCCACCAAGGCAGGGTGGCCCGAAAAAGAAAAACTTTCACCATCATTCACTCCATCACTGTCTTGCCAGAAGGGTGCTTTACACTACAGTTTTTAAACTGCAACATTAGCACCCCTCCTTCAGAGTGCAGGCACTGTACTTCCCATCTCCAGGACTCAAGTCCGGCCTGCCGGTTTCCCTGAATCCCTTCATAAATGTTACTTTGCTCACACTCCAACAGCACGTCAAGTATTAAAAACCATTTGTCTCCATTCACTCCTATCAAACACGCTCACGCATGCCTGCTGGAAGTCCAAGCCCCTCGCACACAAAACCTCCTTTACCCCCTCCCTCCAACCGTTCCTAGGCTGACCCCTACCCCGCCTTCCTTCCACTACAGACTGATACACTCTTGAAGTCATTCTGTTTCGCTCCATTCTCTCTACATGTCCGAACCACCTCAACAACCCTTCCTCAGCCCTCTGGACAACAGTTTTGGTAATCCCGCACCTCCTCCTAACTTCCAAACTACGAATTCTCTGCATTATATTCACACCACACATTGCCCTCAGACATGACATCTCCACTGCCTCCAGCCTTCTCCTCGCTGCAACATTCATCACCCACGCTTCACACCCATATAAGAGCGTTGGTAAAAATATACTCTCATACATTCCCCTCTTTGCCTCCAAGGACAAAGTTCTTTGTCTCCACAGACTCCTAAGTGCACCACTCACTCTTTTTCCCTCATCAATTCTATGATTCACCTCATCTTTCATAGACCCATCCGCTGACACGTCCACTCCCAAATATCTGAATACGTTCACCTCCTCCATACTCTCTCCCTCCAATCTGATATTCAATCTTTCATCACCTAATCTTTTTGTTATCCTCATAACCTTACTCTTTCCTGTATTCACCTTTAATTTTCTTCTTTTGCACACCCTACCAAATTCATCCACCAATCTCTGCAGCTTCTCTTCAGAATCTCCCAAGAGCACAGTGTCATCAGCAAAGAGCTGCTGTGACAACTCCCACTTTGTGTGTGATTCTTTATCTTTTAACTCCACGCCTCTTGCCAAGACCCTCGCATTTACTTCTCTTACAACCCCATCTATAAATATATTAAACAACCACGGTGACATCACACATCCTTGTCTAAGGCCTACTTTTACTGGGAAAAAATTTCCCTCTTTCCTACATACTCTAACTTGAGCCTCACTATCCTCGTAAAAACTCTTCACTGCTTTCAGTAACCTACCTCCTACACCATACACTTGCAACATCTGCCACATTGCCCCCCTATCCACCCTGTCATACGCCTTTTCCAAATCCATAAATGCCACAAAGACCTCTTTAGCCTTATCTAAATACTGTTCACTTATATGTTTCACTGTAAACACCTGGTCCACACACCCCCTACTTTTCCTAAAGCCTCCTTGTTCATCTGCTATCCTATTCTCCGTCTTACTCTTAATTCTTTCAATTATAACTCTACCATACACTTTACCAGGTACACTCAACAGACTTATCCCCCTATAATTTTTGCACTCTCTTTTATCCCCTTTGCCTTTATACAAAGGAACTATGCATGCTCTCTGCCAATCCCTAGGTACCTTACCCTCTTCCATACATTTATTAAATAATTGCACCAACCACTCCAAAACTATATCCCCACCTGCTTTTAACATTTCTATCTTTATCCCATCAATCCCGGCTGCCTTACCCCCTTTCATTTTACCTACTGCCTCACGAACTTCCCCCACACTCACAACTGGCTCTTCCTCACTCCTACAAGATGTTATTCCTCCTTGCCCTATACACGAAATCACAGCTTCCCTATCTTCATCAACATTTAACAATTCCTCAAAATATTCCCTCCATCTTCCCAATACCTCTAACTCTCCATTTAATAACTCTCCTCTCCTATTTTTAACTGACAAATCCATTTGTTCTCTAGGCTTTCTTAACTTGTTAATCTCACTCCAAAACTTTTTCTTATTTTCAACAAAATTTGTTGATAACATCTCACCCACTCTCTCATTTGCTCTCTTTTTACACTGCTTCACCACTCTCTTAACTCTCTCTTTTTCTCCATATACTCTTCCCTCCTTGCATCACTTCTACTTTGTAAAAACTTCTCATATGCTAACTTTTTCTCCCTTACTACTCTCTTTACATCATCATTCCACCAATCGCTCCTCTTCCCTCCTGCACCCACTTTCCTGTAATCACAAACTTCTGCTGAACACTCTAACACTACATTTTTAAACCTACCCCATACCTCTTCGACCCCATTGCCTATGCTCTCATTAGCCCATCTATCCTCCAATAGCTGTTTATATCTTACCCTAACTGTCTCCTCTTTTAGTTTATAAACCTTCACCTCTCTCTTCCCTGATGCTTCTATTCTCCTTGTATCCCATCTACCTTTTACTCTCAGTGTAGCTACAACTAGAAAGTGATCTGATATATCTGTGGCCCCTCTATAAACATGTACATCCTGAAGTCTACTCAACAGTCTTTTATCTACCAATACATAATCCAACAAACTACTGTCATTTCGCCCTACATCATATCGTGTATACTTATTTATCCTCTTTTTCTTAAAATATGTATTACCTATAACTAAACCCCTTTCTATACAAAGTTCAATCAAAGGGCTCCCATTATCATTTACACCTGGCACCCCAAACTTACCTACCACACCCTCTCTAAAAGTTTCTCCTACTTTAGCATTCAGGTCCCCCACCACAACTACTCTCTCACTTGGTTCAAAGGCTCCTATACATTCACTTAACATCTCCCAAAATCTCTCTCTCTCCTCTGCATTCCTCTCTTCTCCAGGTGCATACACGCTTATTATGACCCACTTCTCGCATCCAACCTTTACTTTAATCCACATAATTCTTGAATTTACACATTCATATTCTCTTTTCTCCTTCCATAACTGATCATTTAACATTACTGCTACCCCTTCCTTTGCTCTAACTCTCTCAGATACTCCTGATTTAATCCCATTTATTTCCCCCCACTGAAACTCTCCTACCCCCTTCAGCTTTGTTTCGCTTAGAGCCAGGACATCCAACTTCGTTTCATGCATAACATCAGCAATCATCTGTTTCTTGTCATCCGCACTACATCCACGCACATTTAAGCATCCCAGTTTTATAAAGTTTTTCTTCTTCTCTTTTTTAGTAAATGTATACAGGAGAAGGGGTTACTAGCCCATTGCTCCCGGCATTTTAGTCGCCTCATACGACACGCATGGCTTACGGAGGAAAGATTCTTTTCCACTTCCCCATGGACAATAGAAGAAATAAAAAAGAACAAGAGCTATTTAGAAAAAGGAGAAAAACCTAGATGTATGTATATATATATATGCATGTGCGTGTCTGTGAAGTGTGACCAAAGTGTAAGTAGGAGTAGCAAGATATCCCTGTTATCTAGCGTGTTTATGAGACAGAAAAAGAAACCAGCAATCCTACCATCATGCAAAACAGTTACAGGTTTTTGTTTCACAGTCATCTGGCAGGACGGTAGTACTTCCCTGGGTGGTTGCTGTCTACCAACCTACTACCTACTGTAATATTTATACAAATATTACAGTATTGCAGTAGTCTGCATAATAGTAAGTCTTCTATTTTTTGTTTGAATAAAAATTCAAAATAGAAAGCAAGAGTAATATCAGAGGGGCCTGGAGACATGACTGATGAACAAAGAAAATGTTATTTTAGAGCCAGGAATGTCTGCATTGTTCATTCTAGACCTTATTTTGAAATTGTCATATTTTTTAATTTTTGTGAAATTGGCCAAATTGCAAATTTCTGACCACATTATTGGGTTTATCTGGAGAGTTTATCTGGAGAGAGTTCCGGGGGTCAACGCCCCCGTGGCCCGGTCTGTGACCAGGCCTCCTTAGGTCAGTGTCCCAGGATGCGACCCACACCAGTCGACTAACACCCAGGTACCCATTTTACTGATGGGGAACATAGACAACAGGTGGAAAGAAACACGTCCAATGTTTCTACTCTGGCTGGGAATCGAACCCAGGCCCTCACCGTGTGAAGCGAGAGCGTTAACCACCAGGCCAGTAAATGGGCAGTTTCTTGTACTCAATAGATAGAACAAATGGAGTTCTAAAGAAATAGCTATGAGTTTGGTCGACTGGAACAACGGAATTAGCTGAAAATTGGGCTCAAAATGGGTGAAATTGCCGATTTGTAAATATCGCCGAGGTCGCTAACTTCGCGAGAGCATAATTCTGTCAGTTTTCCATCAAATTTCGTTTTTTTGGTGTCATTACAATCGGGAAAAGATTCTCTATCATTTCATAAGAAAAAATAATTTTTTTTTTTTTAAATTTTGCGACACCAGAAGACACCTCAGGATTGGGGGTTGCAACAGTCAAGGGGTTAAAAAGCTAAAAAAAAATATGATCTATGAAATAGCTCCTAAAACAAAAAAATACAAATTATGATGAAATGCTGAAGGTACTGGATAAGCCATCTTCGGCTGGTAGGAGAAAAGGTTATGTGATAACTATACTGAAGATAAAAGAATAGGAAAAATTTGACAAGAAAGACTTCCTAATTCTATCAACTAGCACAACACAGGGTCATAACTACAAACTATGGAAGAAGAGCTCCTGAACAGATACACAAGTTCTCCATCACAGAGTGATAGATCAATGGGACGGTTTATAAGCAGAAGTACTGAGCACTACAACCACCGCAAACTTTAAAATATTATGAGACTAATTAGTAAAGATGGGACATATTGAGTTTTGCTTCTAGTAATTACTACAGTAAATACATCTCAGAAAACAACCTTCCTGTTAGCCACTGTGTCAAGAGTATGAATAGGCACTCTGCACACACTACCAATCTCCTAGATACAAGATTCAATGCTAGGGGTCCACAAGTAACCTTTTCTTCTAAATTAGATTTTATTCTTGAAAAGAAAAGCTTACAATTTGGTACCCAACATACTAAAGTTTAAACAATATTACGAGTGTTGTGTTACCAGAAAAGACTGTAGTCTACCTGGTGGCAGCATTACAGCCCATAGAATTCCAGACATTCCAACCTCATTTCCATTCTCAATGTAAACTCAACTGATTTCTACTTAGGTCAAGTAATCCATCATGTCCTCCAATATCAGTCAGGGTCAAGCCAACATAGTTCAACCCACAATGCCAGAGGTGCATTTAGCTCCTTGGCCATGGCACCTCCTGTGCCCCTGAAGCCAATTATGGAAGGAATATAACTGACACCCAAACAACATTTCCTGTCCTCAATATAAACCCCATTCATAGTACTAAAAGTTGCCTTCTTGGAATATCACTGAGCCACAGCATGGTTCTCAAGGATTGCATCAGGAATCCTCAATGAGATTTATCAAACTGTGCACCTGCTTACCTCATCTTCCACCATTGTCCATACTGGACTGAAGAAATAACATGCTGTGAAATGTTTTCACAATAAAGATTCCTAAATGTTGCACAAGTGTCTCATTTATCAACTTGTTAATCTTCAAACCCATTTACAAATTATATCAAAAAGTACTTGAAAACAGTGTCATTCTCTTCATCTTCTAGGAACAAGAGATGCGAACCATACTTAGGGATGTGGAAGGTTTAAAAAAGTGTGTGAGCAGTTTCCATGATGTATAGAAAACATTTATAGATATTTAACAAGAAAAGTGGCAGCAGATTTGACACAAATATAAGATCTACCATCACCTTTGCTATGTAATTATTGTGCTATGGACAGTACATAATTTGCCATGGGTACAGCACTAATATTATTCAAATTATTTAATTTTTATTTCTAATTAAGTCTGGTAGTACTGAATGAAATGCTGGTTATACTTTGAATTTCATTGGAAATATTGTTTTATATTGTACTTCCCAATGATAATTCTGAATGTGTTTTATATTTTAAATGAGAGGATAAACATCAATAAAGGATAGCTTACACATTAAATACCTTTAAAATGGATCTTTTTTCATTGACAGGAGTAATTAGTGCAGGTAAGGAGTGATGACACATAAAACTATACACACACACTCCAAATAACTGCGGTAACTTGGTGACATCTGCTGGCGGAGGATGACCATCACCTTTATTTTCTGCTAATATCACTATAGCCCAAGCAATCATGATGCTCATTGCTGTAAAATTAAGGACAAATAATTAATAAAATTATAGAACAAATGAAATTAGTTTTATAGGGCATTTATTATGCAAAAACTGCATTATTCAGTAAATACTAGAGAGTGGCAACCCCCACCTCAGACTCTCCTGTAATAAACACTGGCAACACAGCAGTGGCAATGATCAATAGATAATTTTTTTTAACACACCAGTCATTTCCCACTGAGGTAGGGTGTCCCAAAAAAGAAGAAACACTTTAACCATCATTCACTCTATCACTGTCTTGGCATAGGCACCCCAATACTGCAGTTCAGATGCCCCACCAAATTACAAATATCCCCACCCCTCCTTCAGAGTGCAGGCACTGTACTTCTCACCTCCAGGACTCAAGTCCAGCTGACCAATTTCCCTGAATCCCTTCACAAATGTTACCAAAAACTATTTGTCAGTCCTTACCAAACTAATAAGGAAATTCGAACAACTGTACTATTCTAGTAGGTTCAACGAAATAAAAGGTCATCTGAAAAAGACCAGGAATACACAATCAAATCCTGGGTTCTCAGAAGCTGACCAAAACCAAAGTACTACTCTTAAACCCAATGAAGCACCACCTCCATCCAGTAGAAACAGCCAATAAATTAAATGATTTCTTCTTCTTTACCAGAAGATCAAGTTGAGCTAATAAAATTCCTAGCACCAATATTTGAGCAAGTGATTACCTTGTTGGAAGTTTTTCAACATCCCTCTATCTTGCTCCAACTGAGCCCACTGAGGTTACATAGGTTATTAATTCACTGAAAAACAAGTCAGGAAATTCAGATAAAATCCCACCATTGTTGTTCAAAAGAGCAGCTCGTGTCCTTTCACTCCCCATTACAGCATTGTTTAACAAATCACTAGAAACCAACATTTTCCTGGCAGTATTCAAGATAGCAAGGGTTACCTCAATACACAAAGGAAGAAACCCAACTGATGTAAATAAATATGGAAAAATATCAAACCTACCACTAATATTCAAAAATTTTGAAAAATTTTATTCACAGGAGATTATACTCTTTTCTAGCATCATGCAATATACTAAACCTCTTCCAGTTTGGCTTCAGCCCAAATAAAAGCACAAATGATGCATTCATTAAAATGCTAGACTTCCTTTACACAGCTCTTGAAAATAATGAATTTCCACTAGGAAAACCTTTGATGTAGTTGACCACAGCATCCTTGCACCTCAAACTTGATCATTATGGCATCAGAGGTCATATTTTCATATACAGCCTCTCCTCACTTAGCGATGTACTCGTTTACTGACACCTTGGATTTACGACGGGCTCTCTGACCAGTATTTATACCTAAATAATGTACATATATTAGAGCTGATTTCCTCTATTCTGTTTATTTCAATATACAGTACACTACTGTATAAACATTTAAAAATATACCAGAAATTTTATAAATGGTGCAAAGGTGACATTAAAACAATATCAAAGATGGCTGACACAAACCTACTACCATTATAGTATGCTCATCACTTAGCGATGAATTTGTTTAACGATATGGTCTTAGGATCGAAACTCCGTTGCTAAGTGAGGAGAGGCTGTATATACAGGAGGGCCCCACTTTACAACATTTTGCTAATGCAGCAATTTTCAATTATACCCATTCTTCATTATTCAGACTTTCTACAATAACATATTCACCACTCACTGTAAGCTAAGAATGAAAATATTTTAAAGTCAGTAACCTGTGTACTCTATATACATTTTTTAGGCCAAGCTCTACTGTTCACTTAATATATGATAGTACAGGTAGGCCATCACTAATCCAGCATCATTGGGACCTGTAGTGTGCTGGATTAGTGAGTTTGCCAGATTACAGAGTGGTTAGGTAAGAATGAACTTATTTAACTTATCAATAGAGACTCTTCCTGCTACATCTACCTCATTTTCATCACTGCTTTCTCCTCCATTTGCTTGCTGCTGTGGATTTACAACCATCTGCACAATTTCTGAGTCAGTATAATGATGAAATCTGAAATTATGCTAGCTAAAACTAGTGCCAGATTACTGATGGAACCCGATAATTGATTGCCGGATTTGTGATGGCCGACCTGTATGAACATGCTATCAGGCTTTTACATGCATTTAAAAGTGAAAAAAGAGCTGTTTCACTTTACAGCAATAACCCAGAACCTAACCTGCTGTATAAGTGGGGTCCTCCTGTAGTCCTATCTTACTAACAGACACCAATACATCACTATCAAGGGCACAATCTCATCGGCAAGACCTATCGACATAGGCGTCCCACAGGGTAGTGTCCTTGGCCCTCTACTTTTCCTCTTATACATATCTGAGCAACTAAAACCTGTTCTCTTTGCTGACAACATAACTTTTGTCACCTCTCACCTAAATTCAGAGAGAGAGAGAGAGAGAGAGAGAGAGAGAGAGAGAGACAGAGACAGAGACAGAGACAGAGACAGAGAGAGACAGAGAGAGACAGAGAGAGACAGAGACAGAGACAGAGACAGAGAGAGAGAGACAGAGAGAGAGAGACAGAGAGAGAGACAGAGAGAGAGACAGAGAGAGAGACAGAGAGAGACAGAGAGAGACAGAGAGAGACAGAGAGAGACAGAGAGAAGAGAGAGAGAGAGAGAGAGAGAGAGAGGAGAGAGAGAGAGAGAGAGAGAGAGAGAGAGAGAGAGAGAGCTAAGAGACTGAACAGTCCCTGGCTAACACCCAGCATTCTCAAATCCATAAATACAAAACACCAATATGAAAAAACAGTACAGAATGGGTCACATAACCAGAGACCAAACAAAACGTTACTCGTCAATCCTAACCAGCCTGATAAGAAGGGCAAAAAAATTGTATTATGAGAACAGATTATCCAACTTACGAGGTGATATAAAAAAGACCTGGAAAACCCTATCAGAAATTCTGGGAACAAAAAAGATATCACGAAATAGCGAAATAAAATTAGCAAAATCAGATGAACCCCAACTCCCACCAACAGAAACAGCAAACAGACTCAATGATTTCTTCTCCACTATAGGACAAAACCTTGCCAATAAAATCCCAAGCTCAGATACCCCACCAAATGACTACCTCACCGGCAACTCCCCCGAACACACTGTTCCTAGCTCCGACTAACCCATACGAAGTCTCCCTTATTATCAACGCACTAAAAAACAAGGCAGGAGATTTAAATACCTTACCACCCTTTATATACAAAAAAGTGTCACAAGTGCTATCACCAATCATTGCAACACTCTTTACAAATCCATTGAATCCTCCACCTTCCCTACAGTACTCAAAATAGCAAGGTCACCCCGATCCACAAAGGAGGAGACCAAACAGAGTTGAATAACTATAGGCCAATATCCAACTTACACCCTCTCTCAAAAATCTTCGAAAAATTAATCCATAAACGAATCTACTCCTACCTTATCTCCCAAAACATACTCAAACCCTGCCAATTTGGATTCAGGCCTAATAAAAATACTAATGATGCTATCATACACATGCTAGAAACATATATACACTGCAATAGAGAAAAAAGAAGTCCCACTGGGGATCTTCATTGACTTACGTAAAGCTTTTGATACAGTTGACCATGACTTGCTCCACGTAAAATTGTCTCACTATGGTATAAAGAGGGCACTC
>NW_026467103.1:0-12621 GCF_026875155.1 Cherax quadricarinatus
TTCATTTTTTTGGAGGGTTGTCCTGTCATATTTCAATGTTCGGACGGGTTTCCTTCCAATATTCAATATTTGGATGGGTTTTTCCCCGTCATATTTCATTGTTTGGGAAGGGTTCCTTCCCAAAATTTTTAATATTCTGGATGGGTTTCCCTGTCATATTTCCCTTGTTCTGGAAGGGTTTTCCTTTTCATATTTCATTGTTCTGCACGGGTTTCCCAATCTTATTTCCCTTGTTCTGAACTGGGTTTCGTTCTCGTATTTCATTGTTCTGGACAGGCTTCCCTGCCATATTTCATTATTCTTGAGGGGTTTCCTTCTTATATTTCATTGTCCTGGATGGGTTTTCCAGTCATATTTTGTTGTTATAGACGGGTTTCCTTGTCATATTTCATTGTCTTGGACGGTTTCCTTCTCATATTTCATTGCTGTGAACGGCTTCTCTGTCATATTTCATTGTTCTGGACGGGTTTTCCTGTCATATATTATTGTTCTGTACGGGTTTCCTTATCATATTTCATTGTTCTGGACGGCTTTCATTCTCATATTTCATTGTTATGGACGGGTTTCAATGTCATATTTCATTATTCTGGACGAGTTTCCCTGTCATATTTTTTGTTCTCGACGGGTTTTCCTGTCATATTTAACTGTTCTGGACGGGTTTCCCTGTCATATTTCATTGTTCTTGACGGGTTTCCCTGTTATATTTCATTGTTCTGGACTGGTTACCTTCTCATATTTCATTGTTCTGGACAGGTTTCAATGTCATATTTCATTGTTCACTACAGGTTTCCTTCTCATATTTCATTGTTCTTGAAGGGTTTCCCTGTCATATTTCATTGTTCTGGACGGGTTTCCCTGTCATATTTCATTGTTCTGGAATGGTTTCCCTGTCATATTTTACTGTTCTGGACGGGTTTCCCTGTCATATTTCAATGTTCTGGACGGGTTTCCTTGTCATATTTCACTGTTCTGGACTGGTTTTCTTCTCATATTTCATTGTTCTTGACGGTTTCCTTATCATATTTCATTGTACTTAAAGGGTTTCTCTGTCATATTTCATTGTTCTGGGCGGGTTTTCCTGTCATAAGTTATTGTTCTCCACTGGTTTTCTTCTCATATTTCATTGTACTGGACGGGTTTCAATGTCATATTTCATTGTTCTGGACAGGTTTCCCTGTCATATTTGTTTGTTTTGGACGGGTTTTCCTCTCATATTTCACTGTTCTGGACGGGTTTCCCTGTCATATTTCATTGTTCTGGAAGGGTTTCTCTGTCATATTTCATTGTTCTGGACGGGTTACCTTCTCATATTTCATTGTTCTGGACGGGTTACCTTCTCATATTTCATTGTTTTGAAAGGGTTTTCCTGTCATATTTGATTGATATGGACGGTTTTCCGTGTCATATTTCATTGTTCTGGAAGGGTTTCCCTGTCATGTTTCATTGTTCTGAACGGGTTTCCCTGTCATATTTTATTGATCTGGACGGTTTTCACTGTAATATTTCATTGTTCTTGACGTGTTTCCTTGTCATATTTCATTGTTCTGGAAAGGTTTCATTGTCATATTTGATTGTTCTGAACGGGTTTCCCTGTCATATTTCATTGTTCTGGACGGGTTTCCCTCTAATATTTCATTGTTCTGAACGGTTTTCCCTGTCATATTTCATTGTTCTGGACGGGTTTCTTTGTCTTATTCCATTGTTCTGGACGGGATTCATTCTCATATTTCACTGCTCTGGACGGGTTTCCCTGTCACATTTCATTGTTCTTTAAGGGTTGCCTGTCATATTTCATTGTTCTGGATGGGATTCCTTCTCATATATCATTGTTCTGGACGGGTTTCCTTCTCATATTTCATTGTTCTGAACGGTTAGCTCTGTTATATTTCATTGTTCTGGACGGGTTTCCCTGTCATTTTTCATTGTTCTTGAAGGGTTTTCCTCTCATATTTCATTGTTCTGGACGGGTTTCCTTCTGATATTTCATTGTTCTGGGTGGGTTTTCCTGTCATATTTCATTGTTCTCGACGGGTTTCCCTGTCATAATTCTTTGTTCTGGACGGGTTTCCCTGTCATCTTTCATAGTTCTTCACGGGTATCGTTTTCATGTTTCGCTGTTCTGGACGGGTTTATCTGTCATATTTCATTTTTCTGGACGGGTTTCCCTCTCATATTTCATTGTTCGGGACGGGTTTCCTTCCCATATTTCATTATTCTGGTCGGGTTTCCCAGTCATATTTCATTGTTCTGGCCGGGTTCTTTTTCATATTTCGTTGTTCTGGACGGGTTTCCCACTCTTATTCCATTGTTCTGGAAGGGTTTCCTTCTCATATTTCATTGTTCTGGACAGGTTTCCCTGCCATATTTCATTGTTCTGGATGTGTTTCCTTCTTAATTTCATTGTTTTGGACGGGTTTCCCTGTCATATTTTACTGTTCTCGACGGGTTTCCCTGTCATATTTTGTTGTTATGGTCGAGTTTCCCTGTCACATTTCATTGTTATGGACTGGCTTTCTTCTCATATTTCATTGTTCTGGACGGTTTCCTTCTCATATTTCATTGTACTTAAAGGGTTTCTCTGTCATATTTCATTGTTCTGTGCGGGTTTTCCTGTCATAAGTTATTGTTCTCTACGGGTTTTCCTCTCATATTTCACTGTTCTGGACGGGTTACCTTCTCATATTTCATTGTTCTGAACGGGTTTCTCTGTCATATTTCTTTGTTCTGGACGGGTTTTCCTGTCATATATTATTGTTCTGGACGGGTTTCACTCTCATATTTTATTGTTCTAGACGGGTTTTCCGGTCATATTTCACTGTTCTGGAAGGGTTTCCCTGTCATATTTCATTGTTCTGGACGGGTTACCTTCTCATATTTCATTGTTTTGGATAGGTTTCAATGTCATATTTCATTATTAAGGACAGGTTTCCTTATCATGTTTAATTTTTCTGGATAGGTTTCCACATCATATTTCATTGTTCTGGACGGGTTTTCTTCTCATATTTCATTGTTCTGGACGGGTTTCCTTCTCATATTTCCTTATTCTCTACGGGTTTCATTCTCATATTTCATTGTTCTGGAAGGGTTTCCCTGTCATATTTCATTGTTCTGAACGGGTTTTCCTGTCATCTTTCATTGTTCTGGACGGGTCTCCCTCTAATATTTCATTGTTCTTGACGGGTTTCCTTCTCATATTTCATTGTTCTGGACGGCTTTTCTTCCCACATTTCATTATTCTGGACGGGTTTCCTTCCAATATTTCAATATTCTTGACGGGTTTCCCACTCTTATTCCATTATTCTGAACTGCTTTCCTTCTCGTATTTCATTGTCCTGGACAGGCTTCCCTGCCATATTTCATTGTTCTGGAGGGGTTTCCTTCTTATATTTCATTGTCCTGGATAGGTTTCCCTGTTATATTTTACTGTTAAAACCTCACTTCTTTACTATATTTTTAGGAGTAAACTTAACCTTCTTTCCCCAACACTTCCTAGGATTAAATGGT
Organism: Cherax quadricarinatus; assembly: GCF_026875155.1. Lineage (NCBI taxonomy): Eukaryota > Metazoa > Arthropoda > Malacostraca > Decapoda > Parastacidae > Cherax > Cherax quadricarinatus. The sequence goes on from NW_026467103.1 coordinate 3,505, forward strand.
ATACCACGACGATATTCAGACTACCCAGATGCTTACGCAGCGTGAAATATTGTCTCATCCATCGGATCTCTTATTTCATTAGTAGCTGTTTTCTGGTTCATAATTATTGTTTGAGAAGCTTTAATATCAAAACGTAATATTACTTCACCGTCCTTCCTGCCTTCCTCCATTGAATGACAGCACCCTCTCCCGCCTGCTGATCACAGGTATGCAGAAATTCCTCTAATCTCTAACTATCTAAAATGACAGATAGATGTATAGGATTTAAGCTCCTACCAGGAAGAAACTACCTTCTTTTAGAAATGCCAACATGAGGATGTCTGGGACTCCAAGATAGTGCTTCTCCACTTATAGAACAATTAACGTACTTCCACGATCACACAATATTTATTCTCATTCTCATCACTACATTAGTAGGTTATATATTAATTAATTCAGCATTAAACTCACTTATTAACCGATTTTTACTTGAAAACCAAGAAATTGAAATTATCTGAACTATTTTACCTGCTATCATCTTAGTCTTCATCGCTATACCTTCACTACGGCTACTCTACTTATTGGACGAAACCAATAACTCGAGAGTCACAATTAAAACCATCGGGCATCAATGATACTGATCTTACGAATATTCGGACTTTCTAGATGTCGAATTTGACTCCTACATGGCACCCTATAGTACCGACTCAAATTTACGACTTTTAGATGTTGACAACCGAATCCCTATTCCCTTAAATACTCAAATTCGTCTTATTATTTCAGCAGCAGACGTAATCCATTCCTGAACTATTCCTTCCTTTGGAGTGAAAGCCGACGCCATCCCAGGACGACTTAATCAAATTAGGTTTCTTGTAAATCGACCGGGCCTATTCTACGGTCAGTGTTCCGAGATTTGTGGAGCTAACCATAGGTTTATACCAATTTTAATTAAAAGAATTTCGGTAGACTCTTTCTTGAATTGAATTTCTAGAAATTCATAATTAACTTTCTCTCCAGATATCTTATAAAGTTTAGGTCTTTTAAACTTAAAAAAGTGTTCTCCTACTTCTAGGACTAAAATTAGTTTAAAAAAAAAACATAATAGTTTGGTCAGATTAAAATTATCGTACTTATGATATTTTGGGAATGCCTCAATAGGGCCCTTACTTTGACTTAATCTCTTTCTGATATTCACTCTTGGGTATATTTTATTCTTTACCATTATTTCTTCTATAAATTCCAATTTAAACAGAAATTTTCACCTACACATCAACAATTCTAGAAAAACCCTGAAAATAAATAAGCGAGATTATTTTCCATCTTTGAACCATCCTCAAGTATTTTTCACTTAATCTAAACTGAGTATCAACATTCTTGGGATTCCTATTTGTTCCAAATTTTCTTTTGAACCTCACCATCCGATGACTCTATTTGTGTTTTAAAAATTGTATTTACCCTTCCAATGAGTTTAAGACAATTTTAGGACCTTAACCCAGGTCTATCATTTTTATTTGTTTATTATTTGCTTCATTTTTTTAATAACTCTCTAGGTCTCCTTCCTTATATCTTTACCAGATCCAGACATCAAACAATAACTCTAACCCTTTGGGCTCTACCTTTATGATTGCCCTTTATTTTGTTTGGGTGACTAAACCACACCAGCACATATTTCCCCACTTAGTGCCCCAAGGGACCCCAATGTGCTCATACCTTTTATAGTTCTCATCGAAACAATTAGGAAATATTATCCGACCAGGCACATTGGCCCTCCGACTTGCAGCAAACATAATTGGGAGGTCACCTCCTCCTCACTTTACTTGGAAGGATTTGGGTCCTCTTTTCCCTAAATTTATTAATTTTTCTCATTTCAGCCCAAATTCTTCTCCTTATACTAGAGTCTGCTGTTGCAACATTCAATCCTATGTATTTGCAGTTTTTTTTAGAACTCTTTATGCCAGTGAAGTAAATTAATGTCATCACATAGACACCATGCCTTTCATTTAGTTGACATAAGACCTTGACCCTTGACCCGGGTCAATTAGAGCTATACTTTTAACATCAGGTTCATCAAATGTTATTCATCAATTTAATCCAGACTCTCTTTTTTAGATTTTTTCCTATTTTTTAACCATAATTCAATGATGGCGAGATGTAACTCGAGAGAGAACATATCAGGGACTTCATACTCAAAAACCCTCATAAAAGGACTCGGTGAGGATAATTTTATTTATCGTCTCTGAGGTACTATTTTTCTTCTCATTTTTTTGAGCCTTCTTTAACAGAAGTCTTGCACCTCAATTGAAAAATTTGGGAAAATTTTGACCACCTGAAGGTATTCAACCTTTCAATCCTTTCCAAGTTCCCCTTCTTAATACAACTATTTTACTTTCATCAGGAGCGCAGTAACTTGAGCATACATCACGCATCCTTAACTACACCATTATGAAGCTATACAAGTCTGGATTGACCATCCTCCTTGGAGTTTACTTCACTTCACCTCCAAGCATATGAATATTTAGAAGCGTCTTTCTCTATCCGCAGACTCTTACTACGGACTACCTTCTTTGTAGCCAACTGGATATCACTCGGTCTTCAATGTAAAAGTCCATGGACTTCCATTTATAACAGTCTGTTTTTTTCGCCTCTTCAAGTGCAACTTCTCTAACACTCACACTTTGGATTTGAAGCTGCAGGCTTGGTACTGGCGTTTCGTTGATGTTGTTTGATTATTCCTTTATGTTTTTATTACTGATGAGGAAGATAATTTTTTAGTAGTAAATGGTACGTATAGCTTCCAATCTAGAAAGTCTATTGTTAGAAAAATTAATCTAACTCATCAACCTGATCACCTTCTCACTCTCAGGGGTTACAAACTTTTAAATTATAACCCTGTCATCAAATTCTATCGAAAAAACCATTATAGTCCGAGAAAAAATATCCCATTTGAGTGTAGGGTTTGATCTAAGGACTATCCAGCGCGGCTACCTTTTAGGCTTCGTTTTTCCTCATTGCTGTGGTATTTTCCTAATTTTTGAGTAGAAATTACATTAAGTCTTCTCTAGCCCATGTCTCTCCTTACACTATTTTCTCTTGAAACATTTTACAGGGTGTTTTTTCTCCTAATCTTTCCATAGGCCTCTACTATGAATGGTTATAAGGGTGATTCGAATGATCTAACTGGAAATGTAGTCACTAAAGACATATGTGTTGCATTCATAAAGTGTTTATTAAACCTTTTTCAAATCGAAGCGAAAGATTGCATTTAGTTTCGGACCTAAATTTTGGTTCCAAAAACCCTAGTTTATTTTGGACAGAAGCCAAAACAAGGAGGCATATTACTGTTAATTGATAAAATTGGAATTTTTTCCTGTCAAGGAGAACTAGGCCCAGTGAAATTCGCTTCTAACTTATTTCCCGAGCCGGTTAAGAATTTCGTTCGCTTCTCTTTTGTAAAGTGTAAAAAACTCATTACATTTTCATGTAAGAAACTGAAGATTTTCCTTCTAAAAATATCACCTACAGGCTAATAGCCACCTTTGCAGCTTCAATGCATTTTCTAATTTAAATATATAGTAAATTAAATAAAAATAAAAAAAACACGACAATAATTCAATAAAAAAACCTTTTATATAAATTATATTTATATTCTCTTGTTTAGCTGCAAGTAAACAGACCACCTCTTTATCATCCGTCCATCCTCCTTCACCCCCAAAATTATTCTGACAGCCTTTATCTCCAATCTTAAAAATAGACTCGACCCTCTTAGTCCCTTCAAAACGGGTGCCTAAAAAGTAGGAAAAATTGGTATAAACCAAATAGACCCTACAACATAACATAGGAATAAAACTAACAGTCTTTCAACCCGTCCTTGACCTTGCCATGTTAACACATACCTAACAAGAGCCCCAAACCCTCTCCACTAATAAAGCTAACCAATAAACCACGCGCCTCAACAAATCATATAAGACTCTGGGAACATTACTCAGCTAATACACATACCCCCCTCTGTTACCGCCCAACCTTATATCCTATTCTTCCCCTTAACATTTTTTCTATCGGATTTCCTAACAAGTATTACAGAACACTATATTAGATAAAAACTCCTCTAATCTATTGTAAATTATCGAAACCACACAACCTACCCACCACATCTGTATAAACACTACTGTTAAACAGTGTTAAGACATATAAAAAAAAATCATAAAATATTAACTTCCCTTATAAATGCAACTTCATAAAATACTAATTCTTTAGAGTAAAATCTCCCATCCAAGATGGGTATCCCGCATAGGAGCCAGGTTAGGCTAAAATATGCAAAACCCCCTAGTTAAAGGCATACATATCACTAATTCTACCATATTACGAATATTTTGATACTCTTTAACTCATATGAATTACCATCCGCACACATAAACAGTAAAGCCTTAAATAAAGCCATGAGTTAATAAATGAAAAAAAAGTTAAATCAGCCAACTAACCACCCCTAATCCAACCATAATACCCCCCCCATACAGCCCCAATACTTCATTATCACACCCAATTGCCTTCAAAGTTGATTAAAGCAATGATTTTTTTTAACTCAACTCAAGAAATTAGCCCCCAGCCGCTATAAATATAGTTAAGCATGAGATAATCCTAAGTGTAACAAACTCTTTGCACAATGAACCTCTTAAAGCCCCACTTAAGCGAATCAATATATAAACGCCTAGCTGTCACTAGTGCTATGGACGAATGAACTAAAGCTGAAACCGGCGTAGAAGCGCTATGCTTCTGGAAGTCAAGCCGAGAACGGAATTTGAGCTCTCTTAGTTTGTATGCAGCAACGCACACTAAAATTTTCAATAAATAAAAAATTCCCATCTCAAATACCTTTCATAAAAAATAAAATTCAACCCCCTAGCATAAAGTAAAGAAATACTCAACAAATCCCAATCCGTCTCCAATCGATTTGCAAAACTGTCAATATACCAGCGTTTGATGAATTTCTCGTTTGGTAATAACATTACCAATATCGTAGAAATTAACCCTAACCCGTCAAACCCTAAAAGGATTCTAATTAATTTGGGGCTAATAATCAAAGCCTGCTATTTAGATAAACACAAAACCAAAACTAAATATATAAATCGCCTGTACCTTTTATCCCCACTCATATATCCCCTCTATAGTATATTACCATAGAGGAGATAAATAAAACCTCCCCTAAAAATAATAAACTCACTCATCCATAAATTCAAGTTACTACAACAGAAGAAGATTAAAGAAAAAAATTCTATTCATTCTACATAGAAGACCTCGAGCTTAATCTCATTAAACTAAATAAAATAAAACCAATGCCCACTAAATAACAAAATAACACTAAACTCAATAAATGACTCTAGGCACCCCACATCATTTGATTTAAAATAAACTTTCTTATATCTTCGGCACACAACCCGATGTTTACTCTAAAACTATTTAAATGAAGGTTCTAGTTGTTTAAAACAAAAAATTTTGGTCTTGTAAAACCAAAGATAAAGCCCATTTTTAGAACTTTAATAACCAACAACAGTTATAAGATATTTTATATTTACTCTTCCTATTACCTTAAGAATTGCTATCCTATTCACAACTATAACCCACCCTCTTTCCAATAGGGCCTTGTCCTTCTTACCACAACCCATTCTTATCTGTTTTCTTTCAGGCTATTCGGTCCTGACTACTGATTTTTCATACTATTGTTATTTCTTAATTTTTCTAGGGGAATATTAATTTTGTTCTCTACGTCTTTCTCTCGCTTCCAACGACATGCACTTTAAAATTCATTTTAAATCTAGCTTCTAATCTACCCTATCCTTACCTTATCTTTGCCTTTATCTTTTAGGTCTCTTACTCCTCCCATCAATATTTTTCCAGATTTCTAGACTATTTCTTAGATTTAAAGAATTAAAACAATTTAGCCATTGTCAACCAGTCCCATCTACTCCCTTACTTCTTTCCCTTTACTACTCTAGTAATTTTATATCTTACTTAACCTTAAATTGTTACTTGTGATATTATTAATATTTCATCAAGACCTCTACGGCCTCAAAATTCTAACCGAAATAGTTTATTAAAACATTTAATTTGGAGATTAAAGATAAAGTCTCTGCTTTTTTTCTGACTTTTATTAAAAATATTCAATTATTAATCCTTTCGTAGTTCGAAAATAACTTTGAACTCTTAGAAGATAGAAACAACCTCGGCTTTCGCGGTCTGAACTCAAATCATGTTAAAATTTAAAGGTCGAACAGACCTTCTTCTGTAACTTCTACACCACAAAGAATTTTAATTCAACATCGATGGTCGCAAAATCTCTTGTCGATAAGAAACTCTTAAAAAAATACGCTGTTATCCCTAAGTAATTTATTCTCTATCCTAAAACAAGGGGATCATATGAACAGATATCTCTGAATTTAACAAAAAAACAGTTATATAATTTATATCCTAGGTCGCCAACTAAACACCCTGCTGATAATAAACTTTAACACCTTAATCACTCTTAACCAGCTTATGTATAAACTTATCTAGGGTCTTATGTCCCTCTAACTCATTTAGCCTTTTCACTTAAAAGTTAAAATTCAATCTCCGAGATAGAGAACAGCTTTCTCTCGTCAACCATTTTTTCATTCCAGCCTTCAATTAAAAGATAATGATATATGCTACCTTCGCACGGTCAAATACTCGCGGCCTTTAGTCCCCAAATGGAGGTCAGACTTTATATAACTCTCATACAGACATGTTGTTGATAAACAGGCGGATGAGCCTCATTTGCCGAAATTCCTTATACTCTTATAACCGCTTACAATAAATTCATTAATTTACCAAAATTTATTTAAAATAGAACAAACTATATACTAATATACTCACTTTAAATCTTTAAACTAAATTCATAAAAAGAGTCTTTCACCCTACTGCTTAAAAATAAAAAATAATCCTCTCCTTGTACTCAGATACAACTCCCTGTAAACTAGCTACCTTTAAGCCTAAGTTAAACATACCTTTTATTTATTTTATAACTTAAATAATTAACAAAGTTAGCTTGTCCCTTAATTTCCTAAACCTTTGCCTACCTTAATGCAAAGGAAAAAATTGAATTTTATCAAAAAAAAAACAGATATCTTAAGACTCGATTACCATTTCGCACTAAACTAAGTTTAGCAATCTTTTTACCACAAAAAACTCGCATTTAATTTAGCTTTCTATTTCGGAAAATATCATAAATATTTAATGTAAAATTCCCTAATTACACAAGGTACTTAATTTAACTAATATTTCCCATTATTTCACTAATATATTTCAACTTTCAATTATACAGTACTATTATCGATCACCAAACTATTGTTTCTTAAATTACCTACTAAAACCTAAAAATATTTTTCCTAATCCTAATAATTAGCAAAGTTTCATAAAACCAAAATAAGTCACCCCTGCGCAACCTTTTCAGTAAGTGAAATTGCTATTCTTTAGCTTACTATTGGAATCTACAACCTTTAATCTCTCAAAACAAATAAATACGAACATCATAAAAACTGCGTATTTGACTTGTTACAAACACTCTACATCTCCTCTGTAATGTCATATTATATATACATTTCTTTAAATGTAAATCTTCTCGAATCATTTATAATCCTGTAATCATATAATCTACTAATATATATATGATATTCATAGTGTATCTGCGCACAGGTTCATTATCTATTTCTATTTAAATTACCTTATATCCTGAAGCTAGTACATAATGCATAAATATATTATATATTCAAGCCTCCTTATAGCTAGCTTACTGCTATAATCTATTAATTTATAAATATGATACTCATAGTGTATCTGCGCGCAGGTTATCTATCTCATTTAAGCACTTATATACTTGAAGCCAGCACATAATAATAAATTTGTATATACCAAGCTGTTTCATTAATTAGTTTACTGCTATAATCAACTGACACTCATGTCTCTTTCTTAGTGTATCTCTTCGAAAATTAATATAAAAAAGTAACAGCTTCATCTTATCTTCTCCAATGATCGTTTGTTAGGAATATCTTCATAGAAATGGGGGAATCTAGAAGGAGACGATTAATACAGGTATAAGTAGAATCCCCTTTCTCACGAGTTTCCCAGTCATATTTTGTTGTTATGGTCGGGTTTCCTTGTCCTATTTCATTGTTCTGGACTGGTTTTCTTTTCATATTTCTTTGTTCTGGACGGTTTCCTTCTCATATTTCATTGCTGTGAACGGTTTCTCTGTCATATTTCATTGTTCTGGACGGGTTTTCGGTTTATATATTATTGTTCAGTACGAGTTTCCTTCTCATATTTCATTGTTCTGGACGGCTTTCATTCTCATATTTCATTGTTCTGGACGGGTTTCAGTGTCATATTTCATTATTCTGGACGGGTTTCCCTGTCATATTTTATTGTTCTGGACGGGTTTTCCTGTCATATTTAACTGTTTTGGACGGGTTTCCCTGTCATAGTTCATTGTTCTGGACGGGTTTTTCCTTCTCATATTCATTGTTCGGCACAGTTTTCAATGTCATATTGCATTGTTCGGGACCCGGTTTCCTTTCCCCTGTTTTCATTGTTCTGGACGGGTTTCCATTCATTATTTCATTGTTCTGGAACCGTGTTTTCTTCGCAAATTTCATTGTTTTGAACGGGTTTCCTTCTCATATTTCATTGTTCTGAACGGGTTTCCTTCTCATATTTCATTGTTCTTGAAGGGTTTCCCTCTCATATTTCATTGTTCTGGACGGGTTTCCCTGTTATATTTCATTGTTCTGGAAGGGTTTCCTGTCATATTTTACTGTTCTCGACGGGTTTCCCCGTCTATTTCACTGTTCTGGACGGGTTTCCTTGTCATATTTCACTGTTCTGGACTGGTTTTCTTTCATATTTCATTGTTCTTGACGGTTTTTCCCTTTTCATATTTCATTGTAATTAAATGGTTTCTCTGTCATATTTCATTGTTCTGGGCGGGTTTTCCTGGGCATAAGTTATTGTTCTCTACGGGTTTTCTTCCCATATTTCATTGTATGGAGGGTTTTAATGTTTATTTTCTTGTTTGGCAGGTTTCCCCGTATATTTGATTTTTTCGGCGGGTTTTTCCTTCTTTTTCACTGT
>NW_026467104.1:0-12863 GCF_026875155.1 Cherax quadricarinatus
TAAAAAAAAGGTTTGTGTTAAAAATCATTTGGGCAGGATGGTAGAAACCCCCGGGCGGTTGCTGTCTACCAACTACTACCTAGTATATATATATATATATATAATATATATATATATTTTTTTTTTCAACAAGTCGGCCGTCTCCCACCGAGGCAGGGTGACCCAAAAAAGAAAGAAAATCCCCAAAAAAGAAAATACTTTCATCATCATTCAACACTTTCACTACACTCGCACATTATCACTGTTTTTGCAGAGGTGCTCAGAATACAACAGTCTAGAAGCATACACATATAAAGATACACAACATATCCCTCCAAACTGCCAATATCCCAAACCCCTCCTTTAAAGTGCAGGCATTGTACTTCCCATTTCCAGGACTCAAGTCCGACTATATGAAAATAACCGGTTTTCCCTGAATCCCTTCACTAAATATTACCCTGCTCACACTCCAACAGATCGTCAGGTCCCAAGTACCATTCGTCTCCATTCACTCCTATCTAACACGCTTACGCACGCTTGCTGGAAGTCCAAGCCCTTGCCACAAAACCTCCTTTACCCCCTCTCTCCAACCCTTTCGAGGACGACCCCTACCCCGCCTTCCTTCCCTATAGATTTATATGTTTTCCATGTCATTCTACTTTGATCTATTCTCTCTAAATGACCAAACCACCTCAACAACCCCTCTTCTGCCCTCTGACTAATACTTTTATTAACTCCACACCTTTTCCTAATTTCCACACTCTGAATTTTCTGCATAATATTTACACCACACATTGCCCTTAAACAGGACATCTCCACTGCCTCCAACCGTCTCCTCGCTGCTGCATTTACCACCCAAGCTTCACACCCATTAAGAGTGTTGGTACTACTATACTTTCATACATTCCTTCTTTGCCTCCATAGATAACGTTTTTTGACTCCACATATACCTCAACTCACCATTCACCTTTTTTCCCTCATCAATTCTATGATTAACCTCATCCTTCATAAATCCATCCGCCGACAAGTCAACTCCCAAATATCTGAAAACATTCACTTCTTCCATACTCTCTCTCCCTAATTTGATATCCAATTTTTCTTTATCTAAATCATTTGACACCCTCATCACCTTACTCTTTTCTATGTTCACTTTCAACTTTCTACCTTTACACACATTCCCAAACTCATCCACTAACCTTTGCAATTTTTCTTTAGAATCTCCCATAAGCACAGTATCATCAGCAAAAAGTAACTGTGTCAATTCCCATTTTGAATTTGATTCCCCAAAATTTAATCCAGCCCTTCTCCCGAACACCCTAGCATTTACTTCCTTTACAAACCCCATCTATAAATATATTAAACAACCATGGTGACATTACACATCCCTGTCTAAGACCTACTTTAACCGGGATGTAGTCTCCCTCTCTTCTACACACCCTAACCTGAGCCTCACTATCCTCATAAAAACTCTTTACAGCATTTAATAACTTACCACCTATTTCATATACTTGCAACATCTGCCACATTGCTCCTCATTCCACTCTATCATATGCTTTTTCTAAATCCATAAATGCAATAAAAAACTTCCCTACCTTTATCTAAATTACTGTTCACATATATGCTTCAATGTAAACACTTGATCTACACATCCCCTACCCACTCTGAAACCTCCTTGCTCATCCGCAATCCTACATTCTGTCTTACCTCTAATTCTTTCAATTATAACCCTACTGTACACTTTTCCTGGTATACTCAGTAAACTTATTCCTCTATAATTTTTTACAGTCTCTTTTGTCCCCTTTCCCCCTTTATTAAGGGACTATTACATGCTCTCTGCCAATCCCTAGGTACCTTCCCCTCTTTCATACATTTATTAAACAAAAGTACCAACCACTCCAACACTATATCCCCCCCTGCTTTTAACATTTCTGTCATGATCCCATCAGTTCCAGCTGCTTTACCCCCTTTCATTCTACGTAATGCCTCACATACCTCCCCCACACTTACATTCTGCTCTTCTTCACTCCTAAAAGATGGTATACCTCCCTGACCAGTGCATGAAATTACTGCCTCTGTTTCTCCTTAACATTTAAAAGTTCCTCAAAATATTCTCGCCATCTACCTAATACCTCCATCTCCCCATCTACTAACTCCCCTACTCTGTTTTTAACTGACAAATCCATACTTTCCCTAGGCTTTCTTAACTTGTTTAACTCGCTCCAAAATTTTTTCTATTTTCATTAAAATTTCTTGACAGTGCCTCTCCCCTCTTTCATCTGCTCTCCTTTTGCACTCTCTCACCACTCTCTTTACCTTTCATTTACTCTCCATATACTCTGCTCTTCTTATAACACTTCTGCTTTGAAAAAAACCTCTCATAAGCTACCTTTTCTCTTTTATCACACCCTTTACTTCATCTTCCCCCAATCACTCCTCTTTCCTCCTGCCCCCACCCTCCTTTAACCACAAACTTCTGCCCCACATTCTAATACTGCATTTTTAAAACTATTCCAACCCTCTTCAACCCCCCCACTACTCATCTTTGCACTAGCCCACCTTTCTGCCAATAGTCGCTTATATCTCACCCGAACTTCCTCCTCCCTTAGTTTTACACTTTCACCTCCCTCTTACTTGTTGTTGCCACCTTCCTCTTTTCCCATCTACCTCTTACTCTAACTGTAGCTACAACTAATAATGATCCGATATATCAGTTGCCCCTCTACAAACATGTACATCCTGGAGCCTACCATCAACCTTTTATCCACCAATACTTAATCTAATAAACTACTTTCATTACGTGCTACATCATACCTTGTATATTTATTTATCCTCTTTTTCATAAAATATGTATTACTTATTACCAAATTTTTCTTTTTTCTTTCTTTCTTTCTTTCTTTCTTTCTTTCTTTCTTTCTTTCTTTCTTTCTTTCTTTCTTTCTTTCTTTCTTTCTTTTTCTTTCTTTCTTTTCTTTCTTTCTTTCTTTCTTTCTTTTCTTTCTTTCTTTCTTTTCTTTCTTTCTTTCTTTCTTTCTTTCTTTCTTTTTTTCTTTCTTTCTTTCTTTCTTTTTCTTTCTTTCTTTCTTTCTTTCTTTTTTTCTTTCTTCAACACATCGGCCGTATCCCACCGAGGTGGGGTGGCCCAAAAGGAAAAACGAAAGTTTCTCCTTTTACATTTAGTAATATATACAGAAGGGGTTACTAGCCCCTTGCTCCCGGCGTTTTAGTCGCCTCTTACAACACGCATGGCTTACCGAGGAAGAATTCTGTTCCACTTCCCCATGGAGATAAGAGGAAATAAACAAGAACAAGAACTTTCTTTCTTTCTTTCTTTCTTTCTTTCTTTCTTTCTTTCTTTCTTTCTTTCAACACATCGGCCGTATCCCACCGAGGTGGGGTGGCCCAAAAGGAAAAACGAAAGTTTCTCCTTTTACATTTAGTAATATATACAGAAGGGGTTACTAGCCCCTTGCTCCCGGCGTTTTAGTCGCCTCTTACAACACGCATGGCTTACCGAGGAAGAATTCTGTTCCACTTCCCCATGGAGATAAGAGGAAATAAACAAGAACAAGAACTAGAAAGAAAATAGAATACCCAGAGGGGTGTGTATATATATGCTTGTACATGTATGTGTAGTGTGACCTAAGTGTAAGTAGAAGTAGCAAGACATACCTGAAATCTTGCATGTTTATGAGACAGACAAGAGACACCAGCAATCCTACCATCATGTAAAACAATTACAGGCTTTCGTTTTACATTCACTTGGCAGAACGGTAGTGCCTGCCTGGGCGGTTGCTGGCTACCAACCTACTACCGACTTGTTGAAAAAAAAAAAAAAATATATATATATATATATGTGTATATACACCTACCATCCGACTTACGACCTGCTTGACTTACGACCACTCGACTTACAACCGTGTTTTTTATGCCAAATTTCTGGGAAATAAACAACTATTTGTGTTGTACACAGTGTTTATCCTAATCCTTACAGTATAAAATACAGTACTAACAGCATAAAAAGTAAAGTAAAACATGAAATACCAAAATAAAACATTAAAATAAAGTCATTACAGAAATGTTTTGTTGATATTCAGTAGTAAAGTTCGACTTACGACCATTTCGACTTACGACCGGTTTCTCGGAACCGAACTCGGTCATAAGTCGGATGGTAGGTGTATATATATAAATTTCTTGATGATTCCACGTATCTATTTCCTTGGTAAGGTTACCTTTGTGTTGCGAGTGTGTACTGGTACACAGTATGCAGGAACGTATGTACATCTAAGGAATAACGTGAGAGATTCAGAAATAAATATTGTTATCCTGTAATGTTATACATTTCAGATGATCAAAGAGGTTAGTGAAATAGAGGCTCAGCTGGTAGAGCGGGGCTGCTTAGCTGGCTGGTATTGCCCAGCTCTTCTCCTTCATGTTGTTGGTGTTCTCAGGAAGTATCATTGTTGTTTGCTTGGTAAGTCAGTCATTTTTTATGATTTTTTAAAAATTAAATTCCATGTGGTGTGAAATTTTTTAAGAGAATTAAAAAAGGATTTAAAAATTTGGGAAAGAATATGGGGGGTTTTGCAGGTATTAATTCAGGGGGCCCTTTTGGGGGAGTTGTTAAAAAGGGTTTTTGGGGGCTTTTATAGGAATGGAGGAGGGGGCAGGATAAACAGAGGGTGAAATAAGTCGTGTTGAAAAGGAAGGGGGGGTTTATTTGGGTTTTCTTGAATGGTGGGTGAGAGGGGGGGGGGGGGAAAAAGAGGCTGGTTTCAGAGGCTTGATCATCCAGAAGGCTTTTTGGGGAGTGTGTTAGATAGGAGTGAATGGGACAGGGGGAAAGATAGGAGTGAATGGGGGACATGTGAAAGATAGGAGTAAAGGGGGAGAAAAGGGGAAAAGATAGGACGTGAATGGGGGACAATGGAAGATGGGAAGTGAATGGAGACAGGTGCAAGATGGGGAGTGAATGGGGACAAGTGGAAGATAGGATTTAAATGGGGGAACAAGTGGAAGATAGGAATAAAACTGAGACAAGGGGAAAAAGGGAAAATGAAGGGAGAAGGGGGAAGATGGGAATGAACGGAAAAAAAGTGGAAGATAGGAAATAAACGGAGACATATGGTTTTTTGGGTAGGTTATGAAAGCAGTAAGGGGGTTTTTTACGAGGATGTGGGGGGTCAAGTTAGAGTATGTGGGGAAAAGGGGAAAAAATTTTTTTCCCAGAAAAAGTAGGCCTTAGACAAGGATGTGTGATTCACCGTGGTTGTTTAATTATTTATAATGGGGTTGAAAGAGAAGTAAAGGCGGGGTTTTGGGCAAGAGGCGTGGAGGTTAAAAGTTTAAAGAATCACAAAACCAAAGGGAGTTGTACAGCTGCTTTTGGGGATGACACTGTGCTTTTGGGAGATTCTGAAGAAAAAGCTGCAGGATTGGTGGTTTAAATTTTTTTGGTAGGGTTTTCCCAAAAGAAGAAAATTAAAGGTGAATACAGGAAAGAGTAAGGTTATGAGGATAAAAAAAAAGTTTTAGATGATGAAAGATTGAATATCAGATTGGAGGGGGGGAGTATGGAAAGGAAAGGGGAACGTATTTTAGGTTTTTTGGGAAATGGGCGTGTTTAGCGGATGGGTCTTGAAAGATGAGGTGAATTTATAGAATTTTATGAGGGAAAAAGAGTGAGTGGTTTTCATTAGGAAAGGGCTTTTGGAGAAAAAAGAACTTTGTCCTTGGAGGCAAAAGAGGGGGGGGGGGAAAACCGGGGGGGAAGGGGGGGGAAAAAAAAGGGGAAAGGGGAAAAAAGGGGAAGGGGGGGAATGGTTATGTTGGGGAAAAAAAAATTGGGGTTTTTAACCCAAAATCTTTTTTGGGTGTTGGGGGAAGGGGGGGGGATTAAAAAGTTGGCCAAGGGGGAGGAAGGGGTTTTTGGGGGGGGGCAGTGGAGAAAGGAGCGAAAGGGGAAAGTTTGGTGTATATTGAGGGAAAACGGGGAGGGGGGTTTTTAAGGGGTTGGAGGAAGGGGGGGAATTTAAAAGGGTTTTGGGGCCCGGGGAAAGGGTTGGTTTGAGGTGGTTGGGGGTTTGTTTGGGGGAATGGGGGACAAAGGAAAATTGGGCTTCGGGGGTGTACAAAATCTTTTAGGGGGGGAAGGAAGGCGGTTGGGAAGGGGTCGGCCTCCCGAAAGGGGTGTTTAAGGAGGGGTTTTTTAAAAAAGGAGGTTTTTTGGCAAAGGGGCTTGGATTAGGCAAAACTTTTTGGGGACCCCGTTGGTGGGAATGGAGGGAAAAAAAAAAAAAAACTTTTGGTGCTGTTGGAGTGTGACAAAGGGAATTTTTTGAAGGGATTCAGGGAAAAAAGGGAAAGGGGGTTGTGTCCTGGGGGTGGGGAAGGGCAGGCCTGCAAAATTTGAAGGAGGGGTGAATGTTGGAGGTTTCAAGGTGTTAAATTTTAAATTTAATTAGGGTGTTTGGGAAAGGGAAAAACTTTTGGGGCCCCCCCCGGATTGAAAAAAAAAAAAGGGGGTTTTTTGGGGGTTTTTTGGAATAATTTTTTGGTTTTTTTGCCCTTTTTGGGTCAAAAAAAACCTGCCCTTTGGGGCCAAGAAATTTTTTTTGGGCAACCCCCGAAAAGGAAAAAAAAAAAATATACATTTATATTTTCTTCCCTTTTTTTCAATTTCACCGGCCGGTTTTTTCTTTACCCAAAGGGAGGGTTTGGGCCCCAAATTAAAAAAAAAAAAAGTTTCTCCTTTTTTCATTTGTAATAATTTTCAGGGAATGGGGTTTTCTAGCCCCTTGCTCCTTTGGGATTTTAGTTGCCCTTACGGAAAACGCATGGGGTTTTTCAGAGGAGGAATTCTGGGTTTCCCCTTTCCCCCTGGAGAAAAGTTTGGAAAATAAACAAAAACAAGAACTAATAAGAAAAAATAGAAGAAAACCCAGAAGGGTGTGTATATATATGCTTGTTAGGTAAGACACATATGCAACAGTTAGACAACTTTATTCCTGACTATGGAATTGAACTTCTCCAGGCTGAGGGACTGACAACCTCAAATTCTATGACTTCAAGGGTGATGGACTGATTACATCGTCTTCACATCTCTACTGTTCCTGCCTACTTTCTGTATTCGACTGAAGAAGCCTACTCTGTAGGCGAAACGTTTCGGAATAAAGTTGTCTAACTGTTGCATACGTGTCTTACCTAACAACCTGTCGGTATTTATTTATTTATTTATTTATTTATTTCCAATTTGAGCACACATACAGAGGTACAAAAAAATACAGATAAGAGCAGCATGCCAAAGCCACTTATACTATGCATAGCATTACAGGCTGGCTTAAAATTAACTTAAGATTAACTAAGCAATGATGAAATCAGTGATAAAACATTAATGTAAACAGATTACTATAAAGCACAAGTGAGTATTACAAAGACAGGTCATATGGTTGCATTCAGTCATATGAAGGATTCTGTTAGGTAGTGTATTTAAAAAATAATAAAGTTAGATTCGGTTTTAGGTTTAACATTTATGTGATATAATTGTGAGAAACATTTAAGATATACAATTTATAAGGTTCAGTTATTCAGTATTTATTTGGTTTTGGGTGAGTAAGCGATCTTTGAGAAGAGACTTGAATTTATAAACAGGTAGTGTTTCTTTTATATTTACAGGTAATGAATTCCAGATTTTAGGGCCTTTTATGTGCATTGAGTTTTTGCATAGTGTGAGATGGACACGAGGAACATCAAAGAGTGATCTTGTGCCTTGTGTTATGGTCATGTGTTCTGTTGAGGTTGGCAAGGAGATGTTTGAGGGGGGGTTAATATCAGAGTTAAGTGTTCTATGTATGTAATAGGTGCAGTAATAGTATGGATGTTTTGTATGGTGAGTAGGTTTAGTGTATTGAATATTGGTGGAGTGTGCTGCCTGTAGTGAGAATTTGTTATCATTCTAACTGCAGCCTTTTGTTGGGTAATTAGTGGTCTGAGATGGTTAATTGTTGTTGAGCCCCATGCACAAATTCCATAGGTGAGATAGGGGTAAATAAGAGAGTGATATAGGGCCAGGAGGGCTGACTGTGGAACATAGTACCGTAT
The DNA here is from genome assembly GCF_026875155.1 of Cherax quadricarinatus. NCBI lineage: Eukaryota > Metazoa > Arthropoda > Malacostraca > Decapoda > Parastacidae > Cherax > Cherax quadricarinatus. Next base: position 8,077 of record NW_026467104.1, read on the forward strand.
CTTCGATAGTATGCCTACAGTCTTGGAAATTTTCTTAGAAATTTGTTGTATATGTGTATGAAATTTGAGTCTTTTATCAAGGTGGATTCCTAAGAATTTTCCCTCTGTTAGTTTTGTGATAGGGGACCCGTTTATCATTATGTTAAGAGGGACATCTGTAGCTCTGTTACCAAACTGAATGAAGTAGGTTTTGTCAATGTTTAGTGTAAGTTTGTTAGTCCTCATCCAGGTAGATATTTTCTGTAATTCGGTATTTACAGTATTGGCTAGTGTGACTGGGCTCGGGGTGAGAGAAGACGTATGTAGTGTCATCTGCAAATAGTGTGGGTTTGAGAAATTGCGAAGCATTTGGAAGGTCATTTATGTATAGGAGAAAGAAAAGAGGGCCAAGGACATTCCCTGTGGGACCCCAACTGTAATTGGTTGCGCAGAAGAGTTTCCCCCATTTGCGTACACATTTTGGCTTCTGTTGCTGGGTTGACTTGAGGTAGTGAGGGAGTGCCCTCTTATACCATAGTTGTGACAATTTTACGTGGAGCAAGTCATGGTCAACTGTATCAAAAGCTTTACGTAAGTCAATGAAGACCCCCAGTGGGACTTCTTTTTTCTCTATTGCAGTGTATATATGTTCTAGCTTTGTGTGTAATAGCATCATTAGTATTTTTATTAGGCCTGAATCCAAATTGGCGGGGGGTTGAGTATGTTTTGGGAAAATAAAGGTAGGAGTAGATTCGTTTATGAATTAATTTTTCGAAGATTTTGAGAGAGGGGGGGAAAGTTGGATATTGGCCTATAGTTATTCAACTCTGTTTGGTCTCCTCCTTTGTGGATCGGGGTGACCCTTGCTATTTTGAGTACTGTAGGGAAGGTGGAGGATTCAATGGATTTGTTAAAGAGTGTTGCAAATGATTGGGGATAGCACTTGTGACACTTTTTTGTATATAAAGGGTGGTAAGGTACTTAAATCTCCTGCCTTGTTTTTTAGTGCATTGATAATAAGGGAGACTTCGTATGGGTTAGTCGGAGCTAGGAAAGTGTGTTCGGGTAGTTGCCGGTGAGGTAGTCATTTGGTGGGGGTATCTGACCTTGGGATTTTATTGGCAAGGTTTTGTCCAAATAGTGGAAAAGAAATCATTGAGTCTGTTTGCTGTTTCTGTTGGTGGGAGTTGGGGTTCATCTGATTTTGTAATTTTATTTCGCTATTTCGTGATATTTTTTTTTGTTCCCAGAATTTTTCTGTAGGGTTTTCCAGGTCTTTTTATATCACCTCGTAAGTTGGATAATCTGTTCTCATAATACAATTTTTTTGCCCTTCTTATCAGGCTGGTTAGGATTGACGAGTAACGTTTTGTTTGGTCTCTGGTTATGTGACCCATTCTGTACTGTTTTTCATATTGGTGTTTTGTATTTATGGATTTGAGAATGCTGGGTGTTAGCCAGGGACTGTTCAGTCTCTTTGCTGTCATCTGTTTAGTTTTTTTAGGGCAGTGCTTGTTATTGTATACCATTTTGATGTTCATATATATGCTTGTACAAGCATGTGTAGTGTGGCCTTAATGTAAGTAGAAGTAGCAAGATGTACCTGAAATCTTGCATATGTATGAGACAGAAAAAAAAGACACCAGCAATCCTACCATCATGTAAAACAATTACAGGCTTTCGTTTTACACTCGCTTGGCAGGGCAGTAGTATCTCCTTGGGTGGTTGCTGTCTACCAGCCTACTACCTAGGACATATCTACATACATTTATATCTACATACATAGGTTAAGAGAGTGGTGAAGCAATGTAAAAAGAGAGCAAATGAGAGAGTGGGTGAGATGTTATCAACAAATTTTGTTGAAAATAAGAAAAAGTTTTGGAGTGAGATTAATAAGTTAAGAAAGCCTAGAGAACAAATGGATTTGTCAGTTAAAAATAGGAGAGGAGAGTTATTAAATGAAGAGTTAGAGGTATTGGGAAGATGGAGGGAATATTTTGAGGAATTGTTAAATGTTGATGAAGATAGGGAAGCTGTGATTTTGTGTATAGGGCAAGGGGAAAAAACATCTTGTAGGAGTGAGGAAGAGCCCGTTGTGAGTGTGGGGGAAGTTCGTGAGGCAGTAGGTAAAATGAAAGGGGGTAAGGCAGCCGGGATTGATGGGAAAAAAGATAGAAATGTTAAAAGCAGGTGGGGGATATAGTTTTGGAGTGGTTGGTGCAATTATTTAATAAATGTATGGAAGAGGGTAAGGTACCTAGGGATTGACAAAAAGAGCATGCATAGTTCCTTTGTATAAAAGGGAAAGGGGATAAAAGAGAGTGCAAAAATTATAGGGGGATAAATCTGTGGTATTACCCGGCAAAGTGTATGGTAGAGTTATTTTTTGAAAGAATTAAGAGTAAGACGGAGAATAGGATAGCAGATGAACAAGGAGGCTTGAGGAAAGGTAGGGGGTGTGTGGACCAGGTGTTTACATGAAACATATAAGTGAAAGTATTTAGATAAGGCTAAAGAGGTCTTTGTGGCATTTATGGATTTGGGAAAAAGGCGTATGACGGGGTTTGGATAGGGGGGCAATGTGGCAGATGTTGCAGGTGTATGGTGTAGGAGGTAGGTTACTGAAAGCAGTGAAGAGTTTTTACGAGGTTAGTGAGGCTCAAGTTAGGGGGTATGTAGGAAAGAGGGAAATTATTTCGCGGGTAAAAGTGGGGCCTTAGACAAGGATGTGTGATGTCACCGTGGTTGTTTAATATATTTATAGATGGGGTTGTAAGAGAAGTAAATGTGAGGGTCTTGGCAAGAGGCGTGGAATTAAAAGTTAAAGAATCACACAAAAAGTGGAGTTGTCACAGTTGCTCTTTGCTGATGACACTGTGCTTTTGGGGAGATTCTGAAGAGAAGTTGCAGAGATTGGTGGATGAATTTGGTAGGGTGTGCAAAGAAAGAAAAATTAAAAATGAATACAGGAAAGGTAAGGTTATGAGGATAACAAAAAGATTGGGTGATGAAAGATTGGATATCAGATTGGAGGGAGAGAGTATGGAGGAGGTGAATGTTTTCAGATATTTGGGAGTGGATGTGTCAGCGGAATGGGTCTATAAAAAGATGAGGTGAATCATAGAATTGATGAGGGGAAAGGGTGAGTGGTGCACTTAGAAGTCTGTGGAGACAAAGAACTTTGTCCTTGGAGGAAAAAGAGGGGAATGTATGAGAGTATAGTTTTACCAACGCTCTTATATGGGTGTGAAGCATGGGTGATGAATGTTGCAGTGAGGAGAAGGCTGGAGGCAGTGGAGATGTCATGTCTTGAGAGCAATGGGTGGTGTGAATATAATGCAGAGAATTCGTAGTTTGGAAGTTAGGAGGAGGTGCGGGATTACCAAAACTGTTGTCCAGAGGTGAGGAAGGGTTGTTGGGTGGTTCGGACATGTGGAGAGAATGGAGCGAAACAGAATAACTTCAAGAGTGTATTAGTCTGTAGTGGAAGGAAGGCGGGGGGTAGGGGTCGGCCTAGGAAAGGTTGGAGGGAGGGGGTAAAGGAGGTTTTGTGTGCGAGGGGCTTGGACTTTAAGCAGGCATGCGAGAGCGTGTTTGATAGGAGTGAATGGAGACAAATGGTTTTTAATACTTGACGTGCTGTTGGGTGGAGCAAGTAACATTTATGAAGGGGTTCAGGGAAACCGGCAGGCCGGACTTGAGTCCTGGAGATGGGAAGTACAGTGCCTGCACTCTGAAGGAGGGGTGTTAACCCCTTTTAGGGTTTTCGTCGTACTAGTACGTCTTACGCGTAGGGGTTTTGACGTACTAGTTTCTCATAAATTCTAGCGGCCTCAAATTAGTGGGAAAAAAGCTGGTAGGCCTTCATATGAAGAATGGGTCTATGTGGTCAGTGTGCACAGTCTAAAAAAAAATCCTGCAGCACACAGTGCATAATGAGAAAAAAAAAAATTTGACCATTTTTTTTAATAAATCAAACGACTTTGCAGTGTATTTTCGTATGGTATTTATTGTTGTATTCTAGTTTTCTTGGTCTCATTTTATAGAATGGAAGACATATTACAGAAATTGAGATGATTTTGACTGGTTTTACAAAGAAAAGTGCCTTGAAATTGAGCTCAAAGTAGCAGAAATGTTCGATTTTTACCAAACTTCAAAAGTAACAAATCGTGCCAAGCATGCAATACCGTCAACTGGTGAGTCTAATATTCTTTCACAAGTGCACCAATAATATTTATACCATTTTTTACACTAATGCAGTTTGTCTGCATAACAGTAAATCTTATATTTTTTGTGAAAATAAAAATTCAAAGTGGAAAGCAAAAGAATTTTAAGAAAGGGGCCCTTGAGACGTTACTAATGACTAGAGGAAATGTCATTTTAGTGCTAGGAATGTCTTTCTTGTTTATTCTGGACCCTATTCGGAATTGGCATCTTTTTAAATTTGTGTGAAATTGGCAAAATTGCTAAATTCCCGACACTGTACTGGGTAGTTTTTAATTTTATAAAATGAGTGGTTTCTTGCACCCATTCGATAGAAAAAATGGAGTTCTAGCGAAATATTCTTGTTTTTTTTCGACTAGTACAGTGAAATTGGCCGAAAAAGGGGCTCAAAGTGGGCCAAAATCGCCGATGCGTAAACATCGCCGAGACCGCCTAAATTTGCGAGAGAGCATAATTCCGTAAGTTTTTTATCAAATTTCAAACTTTTGGTTTTTCTTTATGATCGGGAAAAAGATTCTCTATCTTTTTAATAAGAGAAAATAATTTTTTTTTTTTTTTAAATTTGGCCGACCCTGAGAAACGGG
>NW_026467105.1:0-37021 GCF_026875155.1 Cherax quadricarinatus
CTGTTTTAATGGACAATGCACCTGCCATCCCCCCAAATTTGGGATGACCTAATTCTGGAGGATTTTGGGGATCATCACAGTAAAGTTCTTGCCCCTAATACCACTTCTCTCCTCCAGGTCCATAGACCAGCAGATCATTTCAAACTTTAAAAATCTCTACACCAAAGCAATGTTTCAAAGGTGTTTTAAAATGTGACCTCTGACACTCACTTAAACCCTAAAAGAGTTTTGGAAAGTTCACTTGTATCCTCCATTGCATAAGCCTTATGGGTAAGGCTTGGAAGGGAGTGACTACCAGGACTTTGAACTCTGCTTGGAGAAAAATGTGGCCAGATTGTGTCCACAAGAGGGATTTTGAAGGTTTGGGGCTGAGCCTGATGAGCCTATGACAGGTGTGAAATCTATTGTGGAAATTGGGGAGTTCCATGGGGTTGGATGTGAGTTTGGAGGATGTGGAAGAGTTGGTGGAGGACCACAACAAAGAGCTAACTACTGAGGAGCTGCAAGAGCTCAGCAGGAACAGCAACAGACCGCAGCTCAAATATTGCTGCAGAGGAGGAGGAAGAGAGATGGAAGAATTTTCCTTCTTCAGAAATTAAGGAGATTTTTGAAATGTGGGTAGGATGGAAAGATTATGGAAAAAACGTCACCCTGACAAGGCTGTTGCAAGCCATATCAGCAACTTGTACAGTGACAAAGTCTTGGCCCATTTTAGGGAAGTTTTAAAGAGACACCAGAAACAGAGCTCTCGGGAAACAAGTATTTAGTGCCACAGGTGAACCAGTGATCAAGCTGGTCCTAGTGGCATTAAGAAACAAGAAGAGAAGTGACCCCAGAAAAGCACTTGGTCCCTGAGTCTTGATGGAAGGGGATTCCCTCCAAACAGTAACTAATCCAACCTCTCTCCTCCTCCAGTCTTCCATACACCAAGAAGAATCGCCAAAAAAGGGTAAGTGTTATGCTGTTAATGTTTCATTCATCATGTCCCATTGTATTGTGTATGTACTACATCTATTTTCATGTAAAAAATTTTTTGTTTTTATACCTCTGGGTGTCTGGGAAAGGATTAACCCTTTGACTGTTTCGGTCGTATATATACGTCTTACGAACCACCGTTTTTGACGTATATATACTCAAATTCTAGCGGCTTCAAATCAAGCAGGGGAAAGTTTGGTAGGCCCCCATGTTAGAGAATGGGTCTGTGTGGTCATTGTGCACCATATAAAAAAAATCCTGCAGCACACAGTGCATAATGAGAAAAAAAAACTCCGACCATTTTTTTTTTTAAAATTTAAAAAGCCGACTTTGTGGTCTATTTTTGTATAGTATTTCTGGTTGCATTCTCGTTTTCCTTGGTCTCATTTTATAGAATGGGAAACATATTATAGAAATAGGGTGATTTTGATTGGGTTTTTTTATGAAAAGAACCTTGAAATGGAGCTCAAAATAGGGGAAATGTTTGATTTTTGCCGATGTTCAAAAATAAACAAATGTTGTTTCTTCCAATAAATGTCCAAGTAGATATTCTAATATGTAGTCATGAATGGTTTGACATTTTTTATAGACAATTATTACAATATTGCAGTAGTCTGCATAACAGTAAATCTTTTTTTTTTTGTTTGAAAAAAAATTCAGAATTGAAAGCAAGAGTAATATCAGAGGGGCCTGGAGACGTAACTGATGAACATAGAAAAATTTTAAATTTAGAGCCAGGAATATCTGCACTGTTCATTCTGGACCCTATTTTGAAATTGTCATTTTTTTAATTTTCGTGAAATTGGCGAAATTGCAAATTTCTGACCACGTTTTTGGGGTAGTTGAAATCGTAAATGGGCATTTTTCTTGTACTCAATCGATAGAAAAAAAATGGAGTTCTAAAGAAATACCCTATGAGTTGGTCAACTGGAACAATGGAATTGGGCTGAAAATAGGGCTCAAAGTGGGCAAAATCGCTGATTCGAAAATTATCGCCGAGGTCGCTAACTTCATGAGAGCTTTAATTTCCATCAGTTTTCCATCAAATTTCATTCTTTTGGTGTCATTACAATTGGGAAAAGATTCTCTATCATTTTTATAAAATTTTTTTTTTGGGGGGGGGGGGGAATTTTGCAACACCAGGAGACACCTCAGGATTTGGGGTTGCGACAGTCAAGGCGTTAATTGTATTTACATTTTTCTTATGGGGAAAATGGATTCGAAAATTTCAATTTCGATAATAGTCACATTTCCCGGAACTGATTAACCCTTTTAGGGTTTCGGCCATACTAGTACGGCTTACGCACCAGGGTTTTTTATGTACAGTGGAACCTCAAAAATCAAACTTTCTTCAGTCCAGAAGGTTGTTCGAGTGCCTTTACCGAATGAATTTAATTCCCCTCAGGAATAATGTAAATTAGATTAGTTCAATTTTAGACCCTCAAAAATACACTTAAAAAAGCACTTACAAAAATACACTTACATAATTGGCTGTGTTGGGGCAGTTCGATTTTTGAGGTTCCACTGTACTAGTACGCCTAAATTCTAGTGCCTTCAAATCTAGTGAGAGAAAGCTGGTAGGCCTACATATGAAAGAATGGGTCTATGTGGTCAGTGTGCACAGTATAAAAAAAATCCTGCAGCACACAGTGCGTAATGAGAAAAAAAAACTTTGACCATGTTTTTTTGGGTTAAAAAAAGCGACTTTGCACTGTATTTTTGTATGGTATTTATTGTTGTATTCTAGTTTCCCTTGTCTTATTTTATAGAATTGAAGATATATTACAGAAATTGAGAGGATTTTTTACTGGTTTTACAATGAAAAGTACCTTGAAATTGAGCTCAAAGTAGCAGAAATGTTCAATTTTTACCAAAGTTCCAATGAAAAAATCATGCTAACGTCAATACACGTAACTGGTGAGTCTAATATTCTTTCCACAAGTGGCGCCGATATTACTTATACCTTTTATACACTATGCTAGTAGTCTGTATAACAGTTAATCTTATATTTTTGGTGAGATAAAATTCAAAGTGGAAATGCTAAAGATTGTAGAGGGTCTTGGGGACGTGTCTAATGAACAGGAGAAAATATTATTTTAGTGTCAGGAATGTCCTTCTTGTTTAGTTCTGGACCTATTTGGAAATTGGCATCTTTGAAATTTGTGTGAAATTGGCAAAATTGCTAAATTATGACCACTGTATTGGTTAGTGAAATCGGTAAATGGGTGGTTTCTTGCACTCATTAGATAGAAAAAATGGAGTTCAAGCAAAATAGTTTGATTTTTATCAACTAGTACACTGGAATTGACCGAAAATATGGGCTCAAATTGGGCCAAAATCGCCGATGCGTACATTCGTCGAGACTGCTACTTCACAGAGCGCCTTAATTCATAAGTTTCATCATAATTTCATACTTCTGTGTCATTATGATCGGGTAAAGATTTCTCTATCTTTTCATTAGAAAAAAATATTTTTTTTTTTGAATTTCTGGACGACCCTGAGAACAAGTATGGGGAGAGGGCATGGGACCTGAAAGGGTTAATTACAAAAAACAAGGTTGACACCTGTATTATTGAAAGTATTTTCTCTGCCTCCCAAGAGCAGGAATTTGAAGGAACTGATAATTGGCATTTCAGTTAATTTCAATGAGGAAAAATTTATTTGATATACAGTGGAACCCCGATTATTGGCCCGTACCCGTTCACGATCGTCGGTCTAAATGAGAAGCAGCCTAAATTCAAAACAGTATTTCCATATGAATTAATTGTAAAGTGCAATTATCCGTTCCAGACACCAAAAAATATTAAAAAAAAAATTAAAAAAAAAAAGACATTTTGTAAAGAATAACTATAGTTTTACATATAGAAAACAATGATAAATAATTATAAATAAATATAAAACAATTACTTTCCTTTGTGAAAATGGGCTTGTAACCCCTTTCCTGTACAGAATTTACTAAAAGATGAAGATGAAAATTGTCAAAGTGGGATGTCTGAATGTGCGTGGATGTTGTGCGGAATATTATAAGAAAGAGGATGATTGTGGATTGCTATTGACATGAGAAGAAGCTGTATGTCCTGGCTTTAAGTGAAACAAAGCTGAAGGGGGTGGGAGAGTTTCTGTGGACGAGAGTAACATTGGGATTAGGTCTGGGGGTTTAAATAGAGTTAGAGCTAAAGAAGGTGTTAGCAATAATAATGTTGAAGATAAGCTAAGGCAGAAAAAGAGGGAGTATAATGTATTAATTCAAGGATTATATGGAGTTAAATAAGGTTAGATGGGAAAAGTGGGTTTTAGTATAGCCTATATGAACCTGAGAAGAGCGAAGTGTAGAGGAGAGAGAGAGGTTTTGGGAATTGCTGAGTGAAGTGTGTGGGGGAGTTTTGAACCAAGTCGTGAGAGTACAGTAGGGCCCAACTGTTACGGCAGGTTAGGTTCCAGGCTACTGCCATAAAGCGGGAATTGCCGTAAAGTGAAACGCCTTCCCCCCCCTTTTTTTTCAACTTATAAATGCTTATAAATACTAAGTATACAAGTTTACACTAAATAAATTTAAGTTGAGCAATTGATCTAGGCATTAAATGAAAACAATAAAAAAAAAGTTAATAATACACCTATAGTACATTCATTACTTACTGTAAAAATATTTGTTGTTTTTAATCTAGGGTGGAGAGTAGTATGTATGGCTAGCCAGCAAGGCTACCATACCAGGCCATTCCACCCACACATAATTTTCTATGACATTTAACCCTTCTTTGACTGTCCCCGAAGGGGCCCATCATGACAGTGTCTCTGGTGTCGCAATTATTCGAAAAATAAAAGAAAAATTATTTTTCTTATGAAAATTGTAAGTTTATTTTTGGATTGTTTTAGTCCCAAAAAAAAATTTTTACCCTCAGTACTTACCGGATATACAGGCATGAAGTTTGCAGAAAAATGAGACGAGTTTGGCACAACAGCGGCGACTGCCGCTCTCCCGGTAAACGTTAGTTTACTTGTAATTTGATGGTTATTTGTTTTTTTCATATTTTATTTTTTCACATATTATGTGGCTGTGAGACCAAAAGTAAGGTGCAATGTAATTTATACACTCGTTGTATACAAACACAATTAGCACACTAACATTTATCAATTATTGTTACAAAACTTGTTTACAAAACAACAAACAATACAAAATATTGTTATTACTTTTGCTTATAAGATATATACCAATTATTACAGTCATGAACATTCTCATAGTAGTTCTGCGGCTTGTGGAACTCTGTGGGGAAACTGGTGTCATACACTGTTGGTGTTTTACACTCGTACAAATTAAAACATGGTGATCATACAAAGATGGTGTTTTTACACTTATTTACATAAATAATCGGTGGTCATTCACAGCTGGTGTTTTACACTCTTACACATAAAACATGGTGCATACACAGTGGTGTTTTACAACTCTTACACATTTAATACTTGGTGTCTTAAACAGTGGGGTTTTACATCTCTTATCACATAAAACATGGTGTCTAACAGTGGTGTTTTTACACTCTACACATAAAAACATCGGTGCTCATACACAGTGGTGTTTTACACTCCTCACATAAACATTGGTGTCATACACAGTGGTGTTTTAAAGTCTCACACATAAAAACTTGGTGTCATACACCTGTGGTTGTTTTACACTCTTACACATAAAAACATTGTGTCTTACACAGTGGTGTTTTACACTCTCACCTCATAAAACATGGTGTCATACACAGTGGTGTTTTACACTCCTCACAATATAAAATGGTGTCATTACCACAGTGGTGTTTTACACTCTCACACTTAAAAAATGGTGTCTCAGACCACAGTGGTGTTTTACACTCTCACACATATATACATGTGTCATACACGGTGGTGGTTTTACACTCTCCACACATAAAAATGGTGTCATACACAGTGGTGTTTTACACTTCACACATTAAATCTAGAGTGTTGTGCATTTTTTGTTTGATTTTTTTTTTTTATGTGCAAGACAAACCCACCTGTCTGAGCAGTTTTCTTCAAAGTATTAGCAGGCAGTTGTGTTATGTAGTTATCCTAGGTAAATGGTCGTGTGTCATAATTCTTCCTAATTTCCTTCATTCCTTTCCTACTGGAGGCTTACATGGGAGGGCATTCGCCACCTTCTCTTCCTACATTCCTCATCTGTCCTTCATTACTTTTTTCCTTCCTTTATCTAGTTCCATTCCTTCATCCTGCCTTCCCTTCTTGATTCTGGTTTCTATAATATATATACACAATATAGTCACTAGATACTTTCATAAAACTGCTATTATCACCCTTCAGCAAGCTTGTCTTGTTTGTGCGTGTGTGTGGCTTATAATTGTTGTGAGTCAGGAGTCGGGCAGTGCTGTCAAAATGACTATTGTCTTCATTAGGTCACTCCCCTACCACTGTCAAAACAACGGGGTCGGATGTGGCTTCCTCATCCATATATCTAATTATCTTTCTCCCTCATTCTATCTCCTTTCAATCTGTCTCTCTTTCTCTTCTCTGTCTATCTCTGTCTCACAGGACACATAAATACAAACTATACATAGTGTAAATTACCTTGGATAACCCAAAAAGCCAACAAAAGTGCTATCTCTGCTTGAAGATGTGAGTAAACGTGATGATGACAGTTCTTGTGGCTCTCTCTGAGACAGAGCTAGACGGATACTTGACAGGGGTGGTTTGGCAGGGACAGACAAATGAAGACAGGACAAATGTGTGTTCATCGTCTTTCTTTCTTCTTCTTCTCCTTCTACTCTCCTCCTACTCCTCCTCCTCTCCTCATCCTCCTCCTCTACCTCCTCCTCCTCCTCCTCCTCCTCTGCTTCTCTCCTCCTCCTCCTCCTCCTCCTCCTCCTCCCTCCTTTCTTTCTCCTTCTCCTTCTCCTTCTCCTATCTCCTTCTGCTCCTTATCCTCCTCCTCTCCTCCTCCTGGCTCTTGACTGATGGACAGCTGCCCCCTCCTCCTCCCTAGTTTACGCTCATCAAGGTCAGCTCTTATCAGATGTTATCTCCATTATCTTGTCATGATCATGGGCGTGAACTGTTTTCATGGCTTCAAGGGAACTATTATTTTCATATTATTATTATTAGGTATTAGGGTATTATTATTTTATTATTATTATTATTATTATTATTATTCTGTTTTATTCTTCTTCTTCTTCTTCTTCTTATTTATTCTTCTCCTCCTACCTCTTACCTCTCTCCCTCCCTCCCGTCCTCCTCCTTCTCCTTTTCCTCCATCCCTACCTTCCTTCCTCATCCCTCCCCACCTCCTCCTCATCTTCCTTCCTCTCTCCTTCATCCTACCTCCTTCTTCCTCCTCCCTCCTTCCTCCTTCCCCTAACTTCTTCCTCCTCCTCACTCCTTCCTCCCCCTCCCTCCTTCCTTCCTCTGCCTCCTTCCTTTCCTTCTCTCCCTCTTCTTCCTCCTCCTCTTCTTCCTCCTCCTCTTCTCCTCCTCCTCTTCTTCCTCCTCCTCTTTCCTCCTCCTCCTCTCCTCCACCTCCTCCATTGCTTTTGGTCTCAAACTCCTCGAAATCATGGAATTGATCTTTCATTGCCACTTCCAGTCTGTGTTAGAGATCACTTGGGAAGAGAAGAGTCCGATTTGCGGGAAGTCACATATTTCTTACGCTAGACATGCTGAAAAAGGGACGACTGAAATGGTTTTCACCACAATGCACACTGGATCCCAGATTTTTTTTTATATGGTGCACACTGGTCCATGGAGACCCATTCTCTCACATGTTGGCCTACCCAGCTTTCTCCTGCTTGATTTGAAGCACTTGAAATTTATGCGTTAGATAGTCAAACACGGTAATCTCCTATGGACGTTAATATACGACCTGCGACAGTCAAAGGGTTAAGCATCCTAGAGTGATTAAATGCTATACAGTGTACCCACGCGGTTATCGAGATTCTTTCACTCCAGAAGTATGTTCAGGTGCAGTACTGACAGAATTTGTTCCATAAGAAATTATGTGGAAGTAGATTAGTCCATTTCAGACCCCAAACATACACGTACAAACGCACTTACATAAAACACTTACATAATTGTTAGCATTCGGAGGTAATCGTTCATGCGGGGGGTCCACTGTAGTATGTTCACTCATTACTTACTTTAAATATTTGTAGTCTTAATGTAGGGTGAGATGAGGTAGTATTTATTGTAAGAAAATCAAGTGTTGCCTGTGGTGGTGCCAGCCAGGGCCACCACCTGCAATTAATATTCTATGGACATTTAAGCATCCAGAGTGATTAAAATGGCATATACAGTTCAATATTAATTACTTTACAAAATTATTTTGTAGTCTTAATGTAGGGTCAGAGGTGAGAAACCAGATTAAAAACGGAATAAATGAGTGAGAGAGAGAGCGAGGAGAGAGAGAGGAAATGAGTACATGAGGGAGGACAGGTGGCAGAGTTATGTAAACAAACAAGGCAAATGCAAGTTTTGTAACAAACAAACTGTAACGTTGGTTTGTGTACAAGTTACATTGTGTACAAGTTTCTCTACATTTGATAACAGAGAATATAAGAAGTACACTCTCATCCTCATGTAACCCTTTTTAGAAGGAAATGAAGCTCTGAGTGAAGGCTAGGGAAATTTTTTTTTTTTTTTTTGACGTGAGTGGACCCTCGACCATCGGATGGCTCGCCTAACGTTAAATCGACTAGAGATTACATTTAACGCAAAAATTTTTGCCTCAATAGCGCTAATAACTCGACCAACACAATTCGTTCGTTCGAGACGCGTCAATTGTGGCCATTGTTTACAAGCCAGCCAGCCACTGCGGTTCCCATCCAATCATACAATCGGAACTTTCATATTATCACAGGTTTTTTGTGATTGCACCGCAAATTAAGGTCACCATGGGCCCAGAAAGCTTCTAGTGCCAACCCATACAGCAAAAAAAGGGTGAGATTACTATGATATGAGAAAGATACATTGCTAAGGGGATTGGAGGTTAGTGGGGATGGATGTGGAAGAGTTGGTTGGAGGGCAACAATGATGAACTAACCACTGATGAGCTGCAAGATCATCTTCAACAGCAAGAGGCCAGACCTGAGGGAAACTTGATCTGGAGAGGGGATAGAGAAATTGAGGAAGTTGCCTACTTCAAGATTAAGGAAAATGTGTGCCAATGTGGCTTAAATTGCAAACCTTTTTGGATGAAAATCAACCCTGTCACGCTTACTGAAGCCTTGTTGCAAACCTTGTACACTGACAATGCATGGCCTCATTTTAGGAAAGTCAAAGGAAACAGGAGGGTAAAGAGGCTCTATAGACAGATATGTTGGTGCGTCAGAGGTCCAGGACTTCAAGCTGGTCCTATGGCATTTAAAAGGAGAAGGGACAGTAACCCCAGAAAAGGTCTTGGAAACTGTCCAAGTCCTAAATGGAAGGGGGTTTCCCTTCTAAACACTAACAACATCCACACTCTCCCTCCTCCCATACCATCAATCATCACGGATCTTAAATAAAGGTAAGTGTCATTGTAATTGTATGTCTTCTTCAGTTTTGTGTTGTATTAAAATTAATATTTCATGTGGTAAATTTTGTTTTTTCACATTCGGGGTGTCAGGAACGGATTAAATTTGATTTCCATTATTTCTTATGGGGAATAATTTACTCGACTAACGATAATTTCGTCTAACGACGAGTTCTCTGAACGGTTTAAATCGTTGGTCGAGGGTCAAACTGTAAGTACATGACTTTTTTTGGGTTATCCTAGGTACTTTACCACATATGCTGCTATGTATGTTATATATATTGTAACTGTATTTGTTGTTATAACCTGAATAACTTAATTATATACGAAAGATTAATTTTCTACAAGTTACCACATCAAGGATGGATTTATGAAAATACAGTGGACCCTCCATAACAATTTAATCCATTCCTGAGAGCACATTGTTATGCGAAAATTATCGTTATGGGAATGGATTTTTCCCCAATAAATATTGGAAATCAAATTTAATCCGTGCAAGACACCCAAAAGTATGAAAAAAATATTTTTATCATCATGAAATATAAATTTTCCTACACACAAGAGAAAGGATAAATGCCAACAATTGTAGAGTAGTACATGCACATATATATTGTGCATGTACTACTTACTAATTGAAGAATAAATGAAACTTACCTTTATTGAAGATGCAGCAATGACTGATGAGACATGTGTCCTGGGAGTGCTTTTCTCCTGGTTACTGTAGGTCCTGTTTGGCATTTTCTTCCAGAACAGTCTATTATCACACTTCTGTATGCCACTAAGATTCATATATTCTCTCAAACCAACCTTTGCCTGGCTTTAAATTCACCAAATGGAGCACATTGGTTCCAGATTTTTTCCCTGTTCTCCTGGGTGTTAGTCGACCTGCGGTGTGGTTGCATCCTGGGAGACAAGATAAGTACCCCAATGGAAATAATGTTAGACAGTCTTCGATTGACACTGACTTTTTAGGGTTATCCTGGGTGGCTAACCCTCTGGGTTAAATTGTTTCTTGGTATCTCAATAAGCCCACACCAAACAACGGTGTGTCGCTACAGCAGCAGCTGTCAGTGCTATAGCAGCAGCTGACAGTGCTACAGCAGCAACAGACGGTGTGCTACAGGCAGCAGAAGATGGTACTCTGCAGCAGCAGCAGCTGACGGTGGTACAGCAGCAGCAGCGCTGACAGTGTTTTTTTTTTTTTTTTAGGCTACAGCAGCAGCTGACAGTGCTACTGCAGCAGCAGCAGCAGCAGCTGACAGTGCTGCAGCAGCAGCGCTGACAGTGCAGCAGCTGACAGTGTTGCTTACAGCAGCAGCAGCAGCTGACAGTGCTACAGCAGCAGCTCGACAGTTGCTACAGCAGCAGCAGACGGTGTGTACTGCGCAGCAGACAGGTACTACAGCAGCAGCAGCAGCTGACGGTGGTACTGCAGCAGCAGCAGGTGACGGTGCTACAGCAGCAGCGAGCAGCTGACCAGTGATACAGTAGTGCAGCAGCTGACAGTGCTGCGCAGCGATCGGCAGTTGGACCATGCGTACTACAGGTTTTTGATCTATTTCTCACCCTTTTTACCACAGGGTTGGCATAGAAGCTTTTCTTGGGGCCCATGGTCAATTATTTTGCAGATAAAATCACCAAAACACTGTTATAATTATGAAAGTGTTCGATTGTATGCTTGGTTGTTACCGCGGAAGGCTGGCTTATAAAACAAATGCCACGGCGGTACACGTGAGGCTGGCTCAGCCGAACATTAGAGCGTCTCGGAAGATAACGGGTGAGCGGGTTTTTTTAGCGGTATGCGAGGCATATCTTTGGCGATAAAATGTATCAGTATGCAGATGATCGTTATGTGATGCCACTGTATGCAGGGGGGTTCCACTGTTTGTTTATTAACGTAATTTATCGAATTATGAGACTCGGTGATTATTATTATTATTATTTTATCATCATCATTACTAATATGGTGTCTCGAGTCCTAAGACACAATCTTACTGATTTTAATGTGTACCTGGCTTGCCAGCACAGTAAGTTTATTAAGGTTCAGGTATAACTTAAGTATAATTATCAGAGTATATATAAAATATGAAATAACGTTTAACCTTTGACTGTTTCGGTCGTATATATACGGTTCTTGCGTGCCACGGTTTCCGAATGTATTTATCCGCAGTAAATAATAGCCAGCTTAAATATCAAGAGGGTGAAAGCTGGTAGGCCTACATGAGAGAGAATGGGTCTGAGTGGTGGGGTGTGCACCTGTGAAAAAAAAAGCTGGGACTAGTGGTGCCATTGTGGGAATGCATCTTGGTAGTCCATTTTCACATGCCTCGCTAGTACCAAAGTACCTCACTCC
The DNA here is from genome assembly GCF_026875155.1 of Cherax quadricarinatus. NCBI lineage: Eukaryota > Metazoa > Arthropoda > Malacostraca > Decapoda > Parastacidae > Cherax > Cherax quadricarinatus. The sequence goes on from NW_026467105.1 coordinate 11,844, forward strand.
TTCGGGGATTGAGGTCTTTTGTTCCCAAATGATACGCTCTAACAGCGAAGAAGTGAATTCCATGGCTTGCAAGCGGGGTGGCCTGTGACCAAAACAGTGCCCAAGATAACGTAATTAGTGATGAAAATCCAGATGATCCACGACCTTCCCACTCTGGTGATGGGGCCAGCTCGTTCACGTTCACTGCACCAGGACGAAAGAGGAAAATACAGTGGGACCCTCGACCTGCGATGCATCGATTAATGATAAATCTGACTGGCGATAAATATTACGCAAAAATTTTGCCTCGAAATTAGCGCTAAAAAACTCGACCAACACTATTCGTTTCTGTCTGAGACGCGTCCACTTCTGGCCAGGTGTTTACAAGCCAGCCAGCACGCGGTCGCTTCAAGCATACCAATCGGGAAAACATTTCATATTATCTCAGCCTTTTTAGTGAATTTGCACCTGCAAAATAAGTCAACATGGGCCCTCAAGAAAGCTTATAGTGCCAACCCTACAGCAAAATGGGTTGAGATTTACTATGGATTTGAAGAAAAGAGTCTTGCTTAGTATGAAAGTGGGAGTGCGTGTTGTCTCGAGTGGCAGGCTGTACACAAAACCCCAATCAACCGATCGCTACTATTGTGGCCATGAAAACGGCAATCAAGGAAACTGTTCTTGCCAAAGGTGCATCTATGTTTTCGAAACTAGATCGCAAGTGATTGAAGATGTTGAGAGATTGTTATTGGTGCTGGATAAACGAGAAAACAGATAAAGTCCACTCTGTTGACTTTTTTGGGTTATCCCAGGTGTTCTGCACATATGCTGAATGTATCGATGTACTCTTGTAACTGTATTTGTGTATACGGAAATAAACTTACTTGCTTAATTTGCAGGAGGACAGCATCTCTCAGCGATCATTGGTGAAAAGGCTAGTAAGTTGCATGACGATTATATTAAAAAAATGCCAGCAACTAGTGATGTGAGTGAATTTAGGCCGCAAAGGTTGGGTTTTGAGAGATTTTAGGAAGCGTTAGTGGCATCTTCGTGTGATTTGGCATGGTGAGGCTGCCAGTTTGGACACAAAGCGGCTGAAAAATATGTGCAGGACTTCAAGGAGACATAGACATGTGAAGGACTGAACCTGAACAAGTGTTTTATTGTGATGAAACAGGCCTGTTTGGAAGAATTTGCAAGCAGGACGTAACATTTCTCAGGAGGAAAAAGCACTCCCGGACTTAAGCTATGAAAGACAGGCTTACTCTGTGATGTATTGTGCCAATGCCTAGTGGTGATTGCAAAGTGAAAGCCTTTATTGGTGTTTCTTATAGTCGGACTTGAGTCCCTGGAATTGGGAAGTACAATGCCTGCACTTTAAAGGAGGGGTTTGGGATATTGGAAGTTTGGAGGGATTTGCTGTGTATCTTTATATGTATATGCTTCTAAACTGTTGTATTCTGAGACCTCTGCAAAAAACAAAGTGAAATAATGTGTGAGTGTGGTGGGGGAAAAAATGAAGTGTTGAATGAGATGAAAGTTTATTTTCTTTTTGGGGATTTGCTTTTTTTTTGGGTCCCCTGCCTCGGTGGGGACGGCTGACTTGTTGGACAAAGAAAAAAAATTCAGGGAAACCGAGTTATTTTAAATAGAAAGAACTTGAGTACTGGAAATGGGAAGTACCAATGCCTTGCACTTTTAAAGGAGGGTTTGGGATATCTGCAGTTTGGGAGGGGATATGTTGTGTATCTTCATACGTATATGCTTCTAAAACTGTTGTGTTCTCAGCACCTCTGCAAAAATGTTTATGTATGAGGTGAAAGGGTTGAATGATGATGAAAGTAACAGTTGAACCTTACGTCGTGTGCGTGTTCCAGTGCGAGTTTTCCAATTAAGAGCAGCGATGGTGTCGATTTTTTGCTTCCTACGCGAGCAAAATTTTCCACAAGCGAGGGACCTCAGGCACTTCAGACTTCACATATGGGGCAGCCATTAATAACTTCACAACAGCAGTAACAAACATTGACTGGCACACTGAGCATGAAAATCTATACAGATATTGATGAATGTATTAATAATTTTCTAATAAAGAAACCAATTACCTCTATTACAAGCACTGTACCTTAAAAAACTAAACAGATGACAGCTAAGGGACTGAACAGTCCCTGGCTAACACCTAGCATTCTCTAATCCATAGAATACAAAACACCATTATTGAAAAAACAGTAGTGAATGGTAGAGAATGGGTCACATAACCAGAGGGACCAAACAAAACGTTACTCGTATTCTACTCCCGGCCTGATAGGAAGTGCAAAAAAATTGTATTTTGGATCAGATTAATCCAAACTTACGACGGTGTTATAAAAGACCTTGAATACCCTATCAGAAATTCTAGGAATCAAAAAAGATATCACGAAATAGCGAAATAAAATTAGCAAAATCAGATGAACCGAACTCCCACCAACAGAAACAGATAATAGACTCAATGATTCTTCTCCACTATAGAACAAAACCTTGCCAATATAATCCAAGCTCAGATACCCCACCCAAATGACTACCTCACTGGCAACTACCCGAACACACTGTTCCTTGCTCCGTCTATCCCATACGATAGTATCCATTTATTATCAACGCAAATAAAAAACAAGGCATGGGATTTTATATACCTTACATCCCTTTATATACAAAAAAGTTGTCACAAGTGCTATCACAATCAGGGCAACACTCATTAACAAAATAATTTCCACCATTGAATCCTCCACTTCCTACAGTTCTCAAAATAGCAAGGTCTCCCGGATCCATAAAGGAGGAGACCTACAGAGTTGAATAGCTATAGGCCAATATCCAGACTTACACCCTCTCTCAAAAATCTTCGAAAAAATTAAGTCATTAAACGAAGCTACTATACTCATTCACAAACATTCTCAACCACCTGCCAATTTGGATTCTAGACCTAATAAAATACTAAGGTTTGCTATTATACACTTGCTAGAACATATATACACTGCAATAGAGAAAAAAAAGTCCATCTTTGGGGTTCATCATTGACTTACGTAAAGCTTTTGATTACAGTTGACCATGACTTGTCCACATATAATTGGTCACAATATGGTATAAGAGGGCAATCCCTCAACTACCTCAAAAAATTCATACTCAGACAACATGAAGCCAATTTGTGTACGCAAATGGAGCAAAACTCTTCCGCACAAAACAATTACAGTTGGTGTCCCACAGGGAAGTGTATTTGGCCCTCTTCTCTTACTTACTATACATAAATGACCTACAAATGTCTTAGCAATTTACTAAAACCACATCTTTTTGCAGATGACACTTCATACGTCTTCTCTCACCCGAGCCCAGTCATGCTAGCCAATACTGTAAATAACCGAAACCAAAAATTTCTACTGGATGGGACTAACAAACTTACACTAAACTTTGCCAAAATCCTACTTCATTTCAGTTTGGTAACAGTGATAACAGATGTCCTCTTAACATAATGATAAACGGATCACCTATCACAAAGCTAACAGAGGGAAAATTCTTAGGGAATCCACCTTGATATAGACTCAAACTTCATACACTTATACAACAAATTCTAAGAAAATTTCCAAGACCGTAGGCATACGATCGAAGATACGGTACTATGCTCCACAGTCAGCCTTCCTGCCTATATCACTATCTTATTCTACCCCTTTCTCACCTATGGAATTTGTGCATGGGGCTCAAACACTATTAACCACCTCTGAATCTTAATTACCCAAAAAAGGCTGACTGTCAGAATCGATAACAAAATTCCCACCAATAGGCATGCACACTCCACAATATTCAAAACACTAAAACTACTCACCATACCAAATCATCCATACTTATTACTGCACCTATGACATACATAGAACAATTAAACTCTCATTTTAACCCCTTTGACTGTCGCAACCCCCATCTGAGGTGTTACTGGTGTCGCAAATTTAAAAAAAAAAATTATTTTTTCTTATGAAATGATAGGAGATTCTTTTACACTATTGTAATGACACAAAAACACGAAATTTTATGGAAAACTGACAGAATTATGCTCTCGCGAAGTTAGCGACCTCGACGCTGTTTACAAATTGGTGATTTGCCCACTCTTTTAGCCCTATTTTCGGCTTATTCCATTGTTCATGTTGCCCAAACTCATAGCTATTTCTTTAGGAACTCCATTTTTTCTATCGATTGAGAGTACAAGAATGCCAATTTACCGATTTAACTAACTAATAATGTGGTCAGAAATTTGCAATTTGGCCAATTTCACGAAACTAAAAATTATGAACAAAATTTCAAATAAGGTTCAGATTGACAATGCAGACATTCCTGGCTCGAAAATAACATTTTCTTTGCTCATCAGTCATGTCTCCAGGCCACTCTGATATTACTCTTGCTTTCTATTTGGAATTTTTTATTCCAACATAGAATTGAAGGAATTTACTATTATGCAGACTACTGCAATACTGTAATAATTGTATAAATAACTTCAACCTGTATTCATGATCGCTTCTTATAATGGCAGTTGGACATTTATTGGGACAATGGCATCATTTGTTTACTTCTTTTGAACATGGCAAAAAAAATTCCAAAATCTAAACATTTCCCCTACTTGAGGCTCCATTTTCTAGGTTTTTTTATTGTAAAATCAATCAAAATCAACTCTATTTCTATATTATGTTTTACATTCTATCAAATGAGACCAAGACAAAGGAGAATACACACATAAATACTATACGAAATAGGACCCACAAAGTCGGCCATTTAATTAAAAAAAAAAACGGTCGGAGTGTTTTTTCCTCATTATGCTCTGCGTGCTCCAGGATTTCTTTTTTATATGGTGCACACTGACACACAGGACCATTCTTTTTCTCACATGTGGGTGTTGACCATCTTTATCCTGCTTGAATTTGAAGCGCTAGAATTTGTGAGTATATATAGTAAAACACGGGTACCTCGTAGATGTATATATAAGGCGCCGACAGTCAAAGGGTTAACCTCCCTCAAATTTCTCCTACCACCTCTAACAGAAACACATCGACTTTAACACAATTCCAGATCACTCTTTGATTGTTCCTCGTGTCCATCTCACGCTATGCAAATAACTCAATGCACTATAAAAGGCCACTCCTAACAATCTGGAATACTTTACCTGTAATATCAAAGAAACACTTCCTGTTTATAAATTCAAAGTCTCTCTCAAAGATCACTTACTCACCCTAAACAATAAAATACTGAATAACTGAACTTATTAATTTGTATATCGTAAATGTTTCTCACATTATATAAATTAATAGTTAAACCTAAGACCCAAATCTTAACTTTGTTATTTTTTAAAATATACTAACTAACAGATAACTCCATACGGACCTGAATGTACAGCAATGTATGCACACCATATGAACTGTCTTTGTAATACTCATTTTAGTGCTTTATTGTTATCTGGTTACCAAATATGTTTTATCACTTGATCTACGTCATGTGCTTAGTTAACTTAAGTTAATTTTAAGCCAGCCCGTAATGCTTGTACAAGTGCGCTTGGATGCTGCTCTTCCTGTGTATTTTTTTTTGTAACCTCTGTATGTATGCTCAAATTACTAAATAAATAAATAATATAGAAGAAGATAAATAACGGCTGGGGCTCTTGCTCTTGATCTGGGGATTGTATCTCATTTGTGTTGGACTATCTTATTGAAACGTGGGCAACGTATGATGGGAAAGATGGCTGTTAACGGTACACCAAAATGAAAGACATTAAGCAGATAAATAATAGAGTTTCACTTTTCAGCAATCAGCCACCCCCTAAGCAGTATATTTTGCTATGGTTTTTATGGCTTGTATTATTGTTTTTTTTTTGGTCTCATTTGATAGAGTGGGGAGACATATTTCAGAATTCGATTATGATTTTAATATGTTTGCTTTCATGATGACAGAAGTGCCTTGAAATTGAGTCTCAACTATGAGAAATGGTCCCACTATTGGCTTTTCTAGAGTAAACAATTGGGTCACTGTTCCATTCCAATATGCAGTCGTGAATGGGTTGACATTATTTAGACACATTATTGCAATAAGGATAACAGTAAATCTTATACTTTTTTGTTGAATATTAAAATTACAAATTATTTTTTAATAATAATAATACTAATAATAATATAACAGTGAACCCCCGGCATACCGATGGCATCACATAGCGATTATTACCGTACCGCTTGCTTTAATCAGACCAAAATTTTGCCTCACTTCCGTCTTAAAAACCCGCTCACCGATTTTCGTCAACGAGACGCGTCCATGTGCGCCCTGTGCAACGCTCACATGTTCCGCCGGGTGGCATTGTGTTACCAGCCAGCCTCCGCGGTAACATCAAGCATACAATCGGATGTATTTTCGTATTTTTTTTTATTTACAGTGTTTTCGGTGCTTTTCTGGAAAATAAGTGACCAGGGGCCCAAGAAGCTTCTCAGTGCGAACCTACAGCATAAGGGTGAGCAATTACAATAGGATGAAGAAAAAGGTCATTGATAAGTATGAAAGTGGAGTGCAGTGTCTCCCGAGCTGGCCAGAGTTGTTATAATAAACCCCAATCAACCATCTTCTCTATCATTTCATAAGAATTTTTTTTTGTGGGGGGGGGGGTTGGGGGGAATTTTGCACACCAGGAGACACCTCAGGATTGGGGGTTGCGACAGTCAAGGCGTTAATTGTATTTACATTATTTCTTATGGGGAAAGGATTCGAAAATTTCAATTTTCGATAATAGTCACATTTCAGGAACTGATTAACCTTTCAGGGTTTCGGCCTTATAGTACGGTTGCGCACCAGGGTTTTTGTTGTTACAGTGGAACCTCAAAAATCAAACCTTTCTTTCAGGTCCAGAAGGTTGTTCGTGTGCCTTTACCGAAAGAATTTATTCCATCAGGAATAATGTAAATTATGATTAGTTCATTTAAGACCCTCAAAAAATTACACTTATTAAAAGCACTTACAAAATACACTTACATAAATTGGCTGTGTTGGGAGCAGTTCGATTTTTGAGGTTCCACATGTACTAGTAGCCTAAATTCTAGTGCCTTCAAATCTAGTGAGGAGAATGCTGGTAGGCCTAAATATGAGAAAGGGTCTTTGTGGTCAGTGTGCACAGTAGATAAAAAGAATTCCTGCAGCACACAGTGGTAATGAGAAAAAAAAACGTTGACCATTTTTTTGGATTAAAACAGGCGACTTTGCACTGTATTTTTGTATGGTATTTTATTGTTGTATTCTAGTTCACTTGTCTTATTTTTTTTTTCTATAGAATTGAAGATATATACAGGAATTGAGAGGATTTTGATGGTTTTACAATGAATAGTACCTTGAAATTGAGCTCAAAGTAGCAGAAATGTTCAATTTTTACCAAAGTTCCAATGAAAAAATCATGCTAACGTCAATACACGTAACTGGTGAGTCTAATATTCTTTCCACAAGTGGCGCCGATATTACTTATACCTTTTATACACTATGCTAGTAGTCTGTATAACAGTTAATCTTATATTTTTGGTGAGATAAAATTCAAAGTGGAAATGCTAAAGATTGTAGAGGGTCTTGGGGACGTGTCTAATGAACAGGAGAAAATATTATTTTAGTGTCAGGAATGTCCTTCTTGTTTAGTTCTGGACCTATTTGGAAATTGGCATCTTTGAAATTTGTGTGAAATTGGCAAAATTGCTAAATTATGACCACTGTATTGGTTAGTGAAATCGGTAAATGGGTGGTTTCTTGCACTCATTAGATAGAAAAAATGGAGTTCAAGCAAAATAGTTTGATTTTTATCAACTAGTACACTGGAATTGACCGAAAATATGGGCTCAAATTGGGCCAAAATCGCCGATGCGTACATTCGTCGAGACTGCTACTTCACAGAGCGCCTTAATTCATAAGTTTCATCATAATTTCATACTTCTGTGTCATTATGATCGGGTAAAGATTTCTCTATCTTTTCATTAGAAAAAAATATTTTTTTTTTTGAATTTCTGGACGACCCTGAGAACAAGTATGGGGAGAGGGCATGGGACCTGAAAGGGTTAATTACAAAAAACAAGGTTGACACCTGTATTATTGAAAGTATTTTCTCTGCCTCCCAAGAGCAGGAATTTGAAGGAACTGATAATTGGCATTTCAGTTAATTTCAATGAGGAAAAATTTATTTGATATACAGTGGAACCCCGATTATTGGCCCGTACCCGTTCACGATCGTCGGTCTAAATGAGAAGCAGCCTAAATTCAAAACAGTATTTCCATATGAATTAATTGTAAAGTGCAATTATCCGTTCCAGACACCAAAAAATATTAAAAAAAAAATTAAAAAAAAAAAGACATTTTGTAAAGAATAACTATAGTTTTACATATAGAAAACAATGATAAATAATTATAAATAAATATAAAACAATTACTTTCCTTTGTGAAAATGGGCTTGTAACCCCTTTCCTGTACAGAATTTACTAAAAGATGAAGATGAAAATTGTCAAAGTGGGATGTCTGAATGTGCGTGGATGTTGTGCGGAATATTATAAGAAAGAGGATGATTGTGGATTGCTATTGACATGAGAAGAAGCTGTATGTCCTGGCTTTAAGTGAAACAAAGCTGAAGGGGGTGGGAGAGTTTCTGTGGACGAGAGTAACATTGGGATTAGGTCTGGGGGTTTAAATAGAGTTAGAGCTAAAGAAGGTGTTAGCAATAATAATGTTGAAGATAAGCTAAGGCAGAAAAAGAGGGAGTATAATGTATTAATTCAAGGATTATATGGAGTTAAATAAGGTTAGATGGGAAAAGTGGGTTTTAGTATAGCCTATATGAACCTGAGAAGAGCGAAGTGTAGAGGAGAGAGAGAGGTTTTGGGAATTGCTGAGTGAAGTGTGTGGGGGAGTTTTGAACCAAGTCGTGAGAGTACAGTAGGGCCCAACTGTTACGGCAGGTTAGGTTCCAGGCTACTGCCATAAAGCGGGAATTGCCGTAAAGTGAAACGCCTTCCCCCCCCTTTTTTTTCAACTTATAAATGCTTATAAATACTAAGTATACAAGTTTACACTAAATAAATTTAAGTTGAGCAATTGATCTAGGCATTAAATGAAAACAATAAAAAAAAAGTTAATAATACACCTATAGTACATTCATTACTTACTGTAAAAATATTTGTTGTTTTTAATCTAGGGTGGAGAGTAGTATGTATGGCTAGCCAGCAAGGCTACCATACCAGGCCATTCCACCCACACATAATTTTCTATGACATTTAACCCTTCTTTGACTGTCCCCGAAGGGGCCCATCATGACAGTGTCTCTGGTGTCGCAATTATTCGAAAAATAAAAGAAAAATTATTTTTCTTATGAAAATTGTAAGTTTATTTTTGGATTGTTTTAGTCCCAAAAAAAAATTTTTACCCTCAGTACTTACCGGATATACAGGCATGAAGTTTGCAGAAAAATGAGACGAGTTTGGCACAACAGCGGCGACTGCCGCTCTCCCGGTAAACGTTAGTTTACTTGTAATTTGATGGTTATTTGTTTTTTTCATATTTTATTTTTTCACATATTATGTGGCTGTGAGACCAAAAGTAAGGTGCAATGTAATTTATACACTCGTTGTATACAAACACAATTAGCACACTAACATTTATCAATTATTGTTACAAAACTTGTTTACAAAACAACAAACAATACAAAATATTGTTATTACTTTTGCTTATAAGATATATACCAATTATTACAGTCATGAACATTCTCATAGTAGTTCTGCGGCTTGTGGAACTCTGTGGGGAAACTGGTGTCATACACTGTTGGTGTTTTACACTCGTACAAATTAAAACATGGTGATCATACAAAGATGGTGTTTTTACACTTATTTACATAAATAATCGGTGGTCATTCACAGCTGGTGTTTTACACTCTTACACATAAAACATGGTGCATACACAGTGGTGTTTTACAACTCTTACACATTTAATACTTGGTGTCTTAAACAGTGGGGTTTTACATCTCTTATCACATAAAACATGGTGTCTAACAGTGGTGTTTTTACACTCTACACATAAAAACATCGGTGCTCATACACAGTGGTGTTTTACACTCCTCACATAAACATTGGTGTCATACACAGTGGTGTTTTAAAGTCTCACACATAAAAACTTGGTGTCATACACCTGTGGTTGTTTTACACTCTTACACATAAAAACATTGTGTCTTACACAGTGGTGTTTTACACTCTCACCTCATAAAACATGGTGTCATACACAGTGGTGTTTTACACTCCTCACAATATAAAATGGTGTCATTACCACAGTGGTGTTTTACACTCTCACACTTAAAAAATGGTGTCTCAGACCACAGTGGTGTTTTACACTCTCACACATATATACATGTGTCATACACGGTGGTGGTTTTACACTCTCCACACATAAAAATGGTGTCATACACAGTGGTGTTTTACACTTCACACATTAAATCTAGAGTGTTGTGCATTTTTTGTTTGATTTTTTTTTTTTATGTGCAAGACAAACCCACCTGTCTGAGCAGTTTTCTTCAAAGTATTAGCAGGCAGTTGTGTTATGTAGTTATCCTAGGTAAATGGTCGTGTGTCATAATTCTTCCTAATTTCCTTCATTCCTTTCCTACTGGAGGCTTACATGGGAGGGCATTCGCCACCTTCTCTTCCTACATTCCTCATCTGTCCTTCATTACTTTTTTCCTTCCTTTATCTAGTTCCATTCCTTCATCCTGCCTTCCCTTCTTGATTCTGGTTTCTATAATATATATACACAATATAGTCACTAGATACTTTCATAAAACTGCTATTATCACCCTTCAGCAAGCTTGTCTTGTTTGTGCGTGTGTGTGGCTTATAATTGTTGTGAGTCAGGAGTCGGGCAGTGCTGTCAAAATGACTATTGTCTTCATTAGGTCACTCCCCTACCACTGTCAAAACAACGGGGTCGGATGTGGCTTCCTCATCCATATATCTAATTATCTTTCTCCCTCATTCTATCTCCTTTCAATCTGTCTCTCTTTCTCTTCTCTGTCTATCTCTGTCTCACAGGACACATAAATACAAACTATACATAGTGTAAATTACCTTGGATAACCCAAAAAGCCAACAAAAGTGCTATCTCTGCTTGAAGATGTGAGTAAACGTGATGATGACAGTTCTTGTGGCTCTCTCTGAGACAGAGCTAGACGGATACTTGACAGGGGTGGTTTGGCAGGGACAGACAAATGAAGACAGGACAAATGTGTGTTCATCGTCTTTCTTTCTTCTTCTTCTCCTTCTACTCTCCTCCTACTCCTCCTCCTCTCCTCATCCTCCTCCTCTACCTCCTCCTCCTCCTCCTCCTCCTCTGCTTCTCTCCTCCTCCTCCTCCTCCTCCTCCTCCTCCCTCCTTTCTTTCTCCTTCTCCTTCTCCTTCTCCTATCTCCTTCTGCTCCTTATCCTCCTCCTCTCCTCCTCCTGGCTCTTGACTGATGGACAGCTGCCCCCTCCTCCTCCCTAGTTTACGCTCATCAAGGTCAGCTCTTATCAGATGTTATCTCCATTATCTTGTCATGATCATGGGCGTGAACTGTTTTCATGGCTTCAAGGGAACTATTATTTTCATATTATTATTATTAGGTATTAGGGTATTATTATTTTATTATTATTATTATTATTATTATTATTCTGTTTTATTCTTCTTCTTCTTCTTCTTCTTATTTATTCTTCTCCTCCTACCTCTTACCTCTCTCCCTCCCTCCCGTCCTCCTCCTTCTCCTTTTCCTCCATCCCTACCTTCCTTCCTCATCCCTCCCCACCTCCTCCTCATCTTCCTTCCTCTCTCCTTCATCCTACCTCCTTCTTCCTCCTCCCTCCTTCCTCCTTCCCCTAACTTCTTCCTCCTCCTCACTCCTTCCTCCCCCTCCCTCCTTCCTTCCTCTGCCTCCTTCCTTTCCTTCTCTCCCTCTTCTTCCTCCTCCTCTTCTTCCTCCTCCTCTTCTCCTCCTCCTCTTCTTCCTCCTCCTCTTTCCTCCTCCTCCTCTCCTCCACCTCCTCCATTGCTTTTGGTCTCAAACTCCTCGAAATCATGGAATTGATCTTTCATTGCCACTTCCAGTCTGTGTTAGAGATCACTTGGGAAGAGAAGAGTCCGATTTGCGGGAAGTCACATATTTCTTACGCTAGACATGCTGAAAAAGGGACGACTGAAATGGTTTTCACCACAATGCACACTGGATCCCAGATTTTTTTTTATATGGTGCACACTGGTCCATGGAGACCCATTCTCTCACATGTTGGCCTACCCAGCTTTCTCCTGCTTGATTTGAAGCACTTGAAATTTATGCGTTAGATAGTCAAACACGGTAATCTCCTATGGACGTTAATATACGACCTGCGACAGTCAAAGGGTTAAGCATCCTAGAGTGATTAAATGCTATACAGTGTACCCACGCGGTTATCGAGATTCTTTCACTCCAGAAGTATGTTCAGGTGCAGTACTGACAGAATTTGTTCCATAAGAAATTATGTGGAAGTAGATTAGTCCATTTCAGACCCCAAACATACACGTACAAACGCACTTACATAAAACACTTACATAATTGTTAGCATTCGGAGGTAATCGTTCATGCGGGGGGTCCACTGTAGTATGTTCACTCATTACTTACTTTAAATATTTGTAGTCTTAATGTAGGGTGAGATGAGGTAGTATTTATTGTAAGAAAATCAAGTGTTGCCTGTGGTGGTGCCAGCCAGGGCCACCACCTGCAATTAATATTCTATGGACATTTAAGCATCCAGAGTGATTAAAATGGCATATACAGTTCAATATTAATTACTTTACAAAATTATTTTGTAGTCTTAATGTAGGGTCAGAGGTGAGAAACCAGATTAAAAACGGAATAAATGAGTGAGAGAGAGAGCGAGGAGAGAGAGAGGAAATGAGTACATGAGGGAGGACAGGTGGCAGAGTTATGTAAACAAACAAGGCAAATGCAAGTTTTGTAACAAACAAACTGTAACGTTGGTTTGTGTACAAGTTACATTGTGTACAAGTTTCTCTACATTTGATAACAGAGAATATAAGAAGTACACTCTCATCCTCATGTAACCCTTTTTAGAAGGAAATGAAGCTCTGAGTGAAGGCTAGGGAAATTTTTTTTTTTTTTTTTGACGTGAGTGGACCCTCGACCATCGGATGGCTCGCCTAACGTTAAATCGACTAGAGATTACATTTAACGCAAAAATTTTTGCCTCAATAGCGCTAATAACTCGACCAACACAATTCGTTCGTTCGAGACGCGTCAATTGTGGCCATTGTTTACAAGCCAGCCAGCCACTGCGGTTCCCATCCAATCATACAATCGGAACTTTCATATTATCACAGGTTTTTTGTGATTGCACCGCAAATTAAGGTCACCATGGGCCCAGAAAGCTTCTAGTGCCAACCCATACAGCAAAAAAAGGGTGAGATTACTATGATATGAGAAAGATACATTGCTAAGGGGATTGGAGGTTAGTGGGGATGGATGTGGAAGAGTTGGTTGGAGGGCAACAATGATGAACTAACCACTGATGAGCTGCAAGATCATCTTCAACAGCAAGAGGCCAGACCTGAGGGAAACTTGATCTGGAGAGGGGATAGAGAAATTGAGGAAGTTGCCTACTTCAAGATTAAGGAAAATGTGTGCCAATGTGGCTTAAATTGCAAACCTTTTTGGATGAAAATCAACCCTGTCACGCTTACTGAAGCCTTGTTGCAAACCTTGTACACTGACAATGCATGGCCTCATTTTAGGAAAGTCAAAGGAAACAGGAGGGTAAAGAGGCTCTATAGACAGATATGTTGGTGCGTCAGAGGTCCAGGACTTCAAGCTGGTCCTATGGCATTTAAAAGGAGAAGGGACAGTAACCCCAGAAAAGGTCTTGGAAACTGTCCAAGTCCTAAATGGAAGGGGGTTTCCCTTCTAAACACTAACAACATCCACACTCTCCCTCCTCCCATACCATCAATCATCACGGATCTTAAATAAAGGTAAGTGTCATTGTAATTGTATGTCTTCTTCAGTTTTGTGTTGTATTAAAATTAATATTTCATGTGGTAAATTTTGTTTTTTCACATTCGGGGTGTCAGGAACGGATTAAATTTGATTTCCATTATTTCTTATGGGGAATAATTTACTCGACTAACGATAATTTCGTCTAACGACGAGTTCTCTGAACGGTTTAAATCGTTGGTCGAGGGTCAAACTGTAAGTACATGACTTTTTTTGGGTTATCCTAGGTACTTTACCACATATGCTGCTATGTATGTTATATATATTGTAACTGTATTTGTTGTTATAACCTGAATAACTTAATTATATACGAAAGATTAATTTTCTACAAGTTACCACATCAAGGATGGATTTATGAAAATACAGTGGACCCTCCATAACAATTTAATCCATTCCTGAGAGCACATTGTTATGCGAAAATTATCGTTATGGGAATGGATTTTTCCCCAATAAATATTGGAAATCAAATTTAATCCGTGCAAGACACCCAAAAGTATGAAAAAAATATTTTTATCATCATGAAATATAAATTTTCCTACACACAAGAGAAAGGATAAATGCCAACAATTGTAGAGTAGTACATGCACATATATATTGTGCATGTACTACTTACTAATTGAAGAATAAATGAAACTTACCTTTATTGAAGATGCAGCAATGACTGATGAGACATGTGTCCTGGGAGTGCTTTTCTCCTGGTTACTGTAGGTCCTGTTTGGCATTTTCTTCCAGAACAGTCTATTATCACACTTCTGTATGCCACTAAGATTCATATATTCTCTCAAACCAACCTTTGCCTGGCTTTAAATTCACCAAATGGAGCACATTGGTTCCAGATTTTTTCCCTGTTCTCCTGGGTGTTAGTCGACCTGCGGTGTGGTTGCATCCTGGGAGACAAGATAAGTACCCCAATGGAAATAATGTTAGACAGTCTTCGATTGACACTGACTTTTTAGGGTTATCCTGGGTGGCTAACCCTCTGGGTTAAATTGTTTCTTGGTATCTCAATAAGCCCACACCAAACAACGGTGTGTCGCTACAGCAGCAGCTGTCAGTGCTATAGCAGCAGCTGACAGTGCTACAGCAGCAACAGACGGTGTGCTACAGGCAGCAGAAGATGGTACTCTGCAGCAGCAGCAGCTGACGGTGGTACAGCAGCAGCAGCGCTGACAGTGTTTTTTTTTTTTTTTTAGGCTACAGCAGCAGCTGACAGTGCTACTGCAGCAGCAGCAGCAGCAGCTGACAGTGCTGCAGCAGCAGCGCTGACAGTGCAGCAGCTGACAGTGTTGCTTACAGCAGCAGCAGCAGCTGACAGTGCTACAGCAGCAGCTCGACAGTTGCTACAGCAGCAGCAGACGGTGTGTACTGCGCAGCAGACAGGTACTACAGCAGCAGCAGCAGCTGACGGTGGTACTGCAGCAGCAGCAGGTGACGGTGCTACAGCAGCAGCGAGCAGCTGACCAGTGATACAGTAGTGCAGCAGCTGACAGTGCTGCGCAGCGATCGGCAGTTGGACCATGCGTACTACAGGTTTTTGATCTATTTCTCACCCTTTTTACCACAGGGTTGGCATAGAAGCTTTTCTTGGGGCCCATGGTCAATTATTTTGCAGATAAAATCACCAAAACACTGTTATAATTATGAAAGTGTTCGATTGTATGCTTGGTTGTTACCGCGGAAGGCTGGCTTATAAAACAAATGCCACGGCGGTACACGTGAGGCTGGCTCAGCCGAACATTAGAGCGTCTCGGAAGATAACGGGTGAGCGGGTTTTTTTAGCGGTATGCGAGGCATATCTTTGGCGATAAAATGTATCAGTATGCAGATGATCGTTATGTGATGCCACTGTATGCAGGGGGGTTCCACTGTTTGTTTATTAACGTAATTTATCGAATTATGAGACTCGGTGATTATTATTATTATTATTTTATCATCATCATTACTAATATGGTGTCTCGAGTCCTAAGACACAATCTTACTGATTTTAATGTGTACCTGGCTTGCCAGCACAGTAAGTTTATTAAGGTTCAGGTATAACTTAAGTATAATTATCAGAGTATATATAAAATATGAAATAACGTTTAACCTTTGACTGTTTCGGTCGTATATATACGGTTCTTGCGTGCCACGGTTTCCGAATGTATTTATCCGCAGTAAATAATAGCCAGCTTAAATATCAAGAGGGTGAAAGCTGGTAGGCCTACATGAGAGAGAATGGGTCTGAGTGGTGGGGTGTGCACCTGTGAAAAAAAAAGCTGGGACTAGTGGTGCCATTGTGGGAATGCATCTTGGTAGTCCATTTTCACATGCCTCGCTAGTACCAAAGTACCTCACTCCTTCGGGGATTGAGGTCTTTTGTTCCCAAATGATACGCTCTAACAGCGAAGAAGTGAATTCCATGGCTTGCAAGCGGGGTGGCCTGTGACCAAAACAGTGCCCAAGATAACGTAATTAGTGATGAAAATCCAGATGATCCACGACCTTCCCACTCTGGTGATGGGGCCAGCTCGTTCACGTTCACTGCACCAGGACGAAAGAGGAAAATACAGTGGGACCCTCGACCTGCGATGCATCGATTAATGATAAATCTGACTGGCGATAAATATTACGCAAAAATTTTGCCTCGAAATTAGCGCTAAAAAACTCGACCAACACTATTCGTTTCTGTCTGAGACGCGTCCACTTCTGGCCAGGTGTTTACAAGCCAGCCAGCACGCGGTCGCTTCAAGCATACCAATCGGGAAAACATTTCATATTATCTCAGCCTTTTTAGTGAATTTGCACCTGCAAAATAAGTCAACATGGGCCCTCAAGAAAGCTTATAGTGCCAACCCTACAGCAAAATGGGTTGAGATTTACTATGGATTTGAAGAAAAGAGTCTTGCTTAGTATGAAAGTGGGAGTGCGTGTTGTCTCGAGTGGCAGGCTGTACACAAAACCCCAATCAACCGATCGCTACTATTGTGGCCATGAAAACGGCAATCAAGGAAACTGTTCTTGCCAAAGGTGCATCTATGTTTTCGAAACTAGATCGCAAGTGATTGAAGATGTTGAGAGATTGTTATTGGTGCTGGATAAACGAGAAAACAGATAAAGTCCACTCTGTTGACTTTTTTGGGTTATCCCAGGTGTTCTGCACATATGCTGAATGTATCGATGTACTCTTGTAACTGTATTTGTGTATACGGAAATAAACTTACTTGCTTAATTTGCAGGAGGACAGCATCTCTCAGCGATCATTGGTGAAAAGGCTAGTAAGTTGCATGACGATTATATTAAAAAAATGCCAGCAACTAGTGATGTGAGTGAATTTAGGCCGCAAAGGTTGGGTTTTGAGAGATTTTAGGAAGCGTTAGTGGCATCTTCGTGTGATTTGGCATGGTGAGGCTGCCAGTTTGGACACAAAGCGGCTGAAAAATATGTGCAGGACTTCAAGGAGACATAGACATGTGAAGGACTGAACCTGAACAAGTGTTTTATTGTGATGAAACAGGCCTGTTTGGAAGAATTTGCAAGCAGGACGTAACATTTCTCAGGAGGAAAAAGCACTCCCGGACTTAAGCTATGAAAGACAGGCTTACTCTGTGATGTATTGTGCCAATGCCTAGTGGTGATTGCAAAGTGAAAGCCTTTATTGGTGTTTCTTATAGTCGGACTTGAGTCCCTGGAATTGGGAAGTACAATGCCTGCACTTTAAAGGAGGGGTTTGGGATATTGGAAGTTTGGAGGGATTTGCTGTGTATCTTTATATGTATATGCTTCTAAACTGTTGTATTCTGAGACCTCTGCAAAAAACAAAGTGAAATAATGTGTGAGTGTGGTGGGGGAAAAAATGAAGTGTTGAATGAGATGAAAGTTTATTTTCTTTTTGGGGATTTGCTTTTTTTTTGGGTCCCCTGCCTCGGTGGGGACGGCTGACTTGTTGGACAAAGAAAAAAAATTCAGGGAAACCGAGTTATTTTAAATAGAAAGAACTTGAGTACTGGAAATGGGAAGTACCAATGCCTTGCACTTTTAAAGGAGGGTTTGGGATATCTGCAGTTTGGGAGGGGATATGTTGTGTATCTTCATACGTATATGCTTCTAAAACTGTTGTGTTCTCAGCACCTCTGCAAAAATGTTTATGTATGAGGTGAAAGGGTTGAATGATGATGAAAGTAACAGTTGAACCTTACGTCGTGTGCGTGTTCCAGTGCGAGTTTTCCAATTAAGAGCAGCGATGGTGTCGATTTTTTGCTTCCTACGCGAGCAAAATTTTCCACAAGCGAGGGACCTCAGGCACTTCAGACTTCACATATGGGGCAGCCATTAATAACTTCACAACAGCAGTAACAAACATTGACTGGCACACTGAGCATGAAAATCTATACAGATATTGATGAATGTATTAATAATTTTCTAATAAAGAAACCAATTACCTCTATTACAAGCACTGTACCTTAAAAAACTAAACAGATGACAGCTAAGGGACTGAACAGTCCCTGGCTAACACCTAGCATTCTCTAATCCATAGAATACAAAACACCATTATTGAAAAAACAGTAGTGAATGGTAGAGAATGGGTCACATAACCAGAGGGACCAAACAAAACGTTACTCGTATTCTACTCCCGGCCTGATAGGAAGTGCAAAAAAATTGTATTTTGGATCAGATTAATCCAAACTTACGACGGTGTTATAAAAGACCTTGAATACCCTATCAGAAATTCTAGGAATCAAAAAAGATATCACGAAATAGCGAAATAAAATTAGCAAAATCAGATGAACCGAACTCCCACCAACAGAAACAGATAATAGACTCAATGATTCTTCTCCACTATAGAACAAAACCTTGCCAATATAATCCAAGCTCAGATACCCCACCCAAATGACTACCTCACTGGCAACTACCCGAACACACTGTTCCTTGCTCCGTCTATCCCATACGATAGTATCCATTTATTATCAACGCAAATAAAAAACAAGGCATGGGATTTTATATACCTTACATCCCTTTATATACAAAAAAGTTGTCACAAGTGCTATCACAATCAGGGCAACACTCATTAACAAAATAATTTCCACCATTGAATCCTCCACTTCCTACAGTTCTCAAAATAGCAAGGTCTCCCGGATCCATAAAGGAGGAGACCTACAGAGTTGAATAGCTATAGGCCAATATCCAGACTTACACCCTCTCTCAAAAATCTTCGAAAAAATTAAGTCATTAAACGAAGCTACTATACTCATTCACAAACATTCTCAACCACCTGCCAATTTGGATTCTAGACCTAATAAAATACTAAGGTTTGCTATTATACACTTGCTAGAACATATATACACTGCAATAGAGAAAAAAAAGTCCATCTTTGGGGTTCATCATTGACTTACGTAAAGCTTTTGATTACAGTTGACCATGACTTGTCCACATATAATTGGTCACAATATGGTATAAGAGGGCAATCCCTCAACTACCTCAAAAAATTCATACTCAGACAACATGAAGCCAATTTGTGTACGCAAATGGAGCAAAACTCTTCCGCACAAAACAATTACAGTTGGTGTCCCACAGGGAAGTGTATTTGGCCCTCTTCTCTTACTTACTATACATAAATGACCTACAAATGTCTTAGCAATTTACTAAAACCACATCTTTTTGCAGATGACACTTCATACGTCTTCTCTCACCCGAGCCCAGTCATGCTAGCCAATACTGTAAATAACCGAAACCAAAAATTTCTACTGGATGGGACTAACAAACTTACACTAAACTTTGCCAAAATCCTACTTCATTTCAGTTTGGTAACAGTGATAACAGATGTCCTCTTAACATAATGATAAACGGATCACCTATCACAAAGCTAACAGAGGGAAAATTCTTAGGGAATCCACCTTGATATAGACTCAAACTTCATACACTTATACAACAAATTCTAAGAAAATTTCCAAGACCGTAGGCATACGATCGAAGATACGGTACTATGCTCCACAGTCAGCCTTCCTGCCTATATCACTATCTTATTCTACCCCTTTCTCACCTATGGAATTTGTGCATGGGGCTCAAACACTATTAACCACCTCTGAATCTTAATTACCCAAAAAAGGCTGACTGTCAGAATCGATAACAAAATTCCCACCAATAGGCATGCACACTCCACAATATTCAAAACACTAAAACTACTCACCATACCAAATCATCCATACTTATTACTGCACCTATGACATACATAGAACAATTAAACTCTCATTTTAACCCCTTTGACTGTCGCAACCCCCATCTGAGGTGTTACTGGTGTCGCAAATTTAAAAAAAAAAATTATTTTTTCTTATGAAATGATAGGAGATTCTTTTACACTATTGTAATGACACAAAAACACGAAATTTTATGGAAAACTGACAGAATTATGCTCTCGCGAAGTTAGCGACCTCGACGCTGTTTACAAATTGGTGATTTGCCCACTCTTTTAGCCCTATTTTCGGCTTATTCCATTGTTCATGTTGCCCAAACTCATAGCTATTTCTTTAGGAACTCCATTTTTTCTATCGATTGAGAGTACAAGAATGCCAATTTACCGATTTAACTAACTAATAATGTGGTCAGAAATTTGCAATTTGGCCAATTTCACGAAACTAAAAATTATGAACAAAATTTCAAATAAGGTTCAGATTGACAATGCAGACATTCCTGGCTCGAAAATAACATTTTCTTTGCTCATCAGTCATGTCTCCAGGCCACTCTGATATTACTCTTGCTTTCTATTTGGAATTTTTTATTCCAACATAGAATTGAAGGAATTTACTATTATGCAGACTACTGCAATACTGTAATAATTGTATAAATAACTTCAACCTGTATTCATGATCGCTTCTTATAATGGCAGTTGGACATTTATTGGGACAATGGCATCATTTGTTTACTTCTTTTGAACATGGCAAAAAAAATTCCAAAATCTAAACATTTCCCCTACTTGAGGCTCCATTTTCTAGGTTTTTTTATTGTAAAATCAATCAAAATCAACT
Organism: Cherax quadricarinatus; assembly: GCF_026875155.1. Lineage (NCBI taxonomy): Eukaryota > Metazoa > Arthropoda > Malacostraca > Decapoda > Parastacidae > Cherax > Cherax quadricarinatus. Next base: position 32,889 of record NW_026467105.1, read on the forward strand.
CTATTTCTATATTATGTTTTACATTCTATCAAATGAGACCAAGACAAAGGAGAATACACACATAAATACTATACGAAATAGGACCCACAAAGTCGGCCATTTAATTAAAAAAAAAAACGGTCGGAGTGTTTTTTCCTCATTATGCTCTGCGTGCTCCAGGATTTCTTTTTTATATGGTGCACACTGACACACAGGACCATTCTTTTTCTCACATGTGGGTGTTGACCATCTTTATCCTGCTTGAATTTGAAGCGCTAGAATTTGTGAGTATATATAGTAAAACACGGGTACCTCGTAGATGTATATATAAGGCGCCGACAGTCAAAGGGTTAACCTCCCTCAAATTTCTCCTACCACCTCTAACAGAAACACATCGACTTTAACACAATTCCAGATCACTCTTTGATTGTTCCTCGTGTCCATCTCACGCTATGCAAATAACTCAATGCACTATAAAAGGCCACTCCTAACAATCTGGAATACTTTACCTGTAATATCAAAGAAACACTTCCTGTTTATAAATTCAAAGTCTCTCTCAAAGATCACTTACTCACCCTAAACAATAAAATACTGAATAACTGAACTTATTAATTTGTATATCGTAAATGTTTCTCACATTATATAAATTAATAGTTAAACCTAAGACTTTTCCGATCCAAAAGGGGGAGGTCGGCCCAATTCCCGGGACAAGACCCCTCGGGCATCAAGGAACCTCCCTTGAGGGGACATTGTAAAAAATACATGAAAGAAAATAGAAACCCAAAGTTTTTCTTTCTCGAATATCGGGAGCACAAAAACTGTGTACGATCATAGCCCAAGCCACACTCTCCAAGGCTATCACATTGTCTTGTTGCCCATGTCGTTGCGTAAATTTTCTAAATAGGTTTCTGGGTCAGTGTCATCCTTTTCAAATTCTCCACAGGGGGTGGGTGACACCCGCTGAAAAGTACAGTTTTTTCTTGGTTTGGGAAAATTGTTAAAATGAAAATAAAGTGGTGAAAATTATCCACTGATAAAGTTTTTTACGAAAAAAAGAAATTTTATAATTTAAGCAGGATTAGTGAACATTTCAGAAATGTCTCTCATATATATAAGGATAAAAAAAAATTTTTACGAGAAAAGATTTACCCATTTTGTTAGGGTCAATGAAACTTAATTTTCCCACATAATACGGGTAGTATAAGGCTTTCATTTAGTAGAAAAACGTACATTTGGGAATAAAATTAAAAAACATGGGGGGGCCCCCACTTATACAGGGGTTTTTAGTTTCCAAGCACCGAAAAATTTTTGGAGTTTTAAAACCCTTTGAGGGTTTTTTTTTCTTTAAAGTACGTCTTACGCGGGGGGTTTTTTTGACGTACTAGTACGCTAATTCTAGGGGCCCCCTAAAAATCTCGCGGGAAAAGGCTGATAACCCTAGATTGAGAAAAGGGTCTGTGTGGGGGTGTGCGCTAGGAAAAAAATTGGGACCCATGGTGCATTGGGGGAAATGCCTCATAGTACACAATTTCCACCGTGCCTGAGGTAAAGTCCTCACTCCTCGGCGTTTGGGGGACACTTTTGTTCCCAGGACAGTTCTAATCAGATGGAAGTGACAGTGAAGATGATTTAAAGGTTTTCTGGTGAGGTTTGCCAAAAACTAATGACCATAAATGGGAAAATAGTGGGGGGAAAACCCAGACAACCCCCACCCTTCCCCCTTTGGGTTCCCCGGGGGCCGTCGTTCAGTTGTCCAAAAAAAAAGGGAAAAAAAACTCCCATTTTCCAAATCCCAGATCAGATGTGGGGCTTGGTGTGATAATGATAGTGTTTATGAATAAAGCTTTTTAAAATGTTCCAAGAAGGAGGGGGGCAAAAAGGGGAAGGCAAGAGGAGGAGGAGGCAAGAGGAGGAGGAGGCAAGGGAGGAGGAGGGGAAAAAAGAGGGGGGGAGGAGGGGGGAAAGGGGAGGAGGAGGGGGGAGGAGGGGGGAGGGGGGAGGGGGGAAAAGGAGGAGGAGGGAGGAGGGGGGAGGAGGAGGAGGAGGAGGGAGGAGGAGAAGAAGAAGAATACTTTAATGATAAAAATAATACTAATAAAAATTACATAATAAAATAATACAAATAAATTTAATACTAATAATTAATACATAATAATAAAATAGGTAATAATAAAAATGTAATAATAAATGTTCACCCATGACATAACAAGATAAGGGGAGAAACATCGATAAGTGCTGACTTTAAAGGGGAAAAATGAGGTAGAGCTGAGCCAAAAGATGGTGAACACCCGCCCTCCCTTTGTTTTTGCTGGTATACTAAATTTCTGTCTGCTATTTGCCTGCTTCAAGCTCCCTGTCTATCCATTTTTGCTCTTTTGTCTCAGAGAGCCACAAGACTGGTCATCATTTTTTCTACACTTCAAACAGAGTATAGCACTTTGCTGGGTTTCTTGGGTTATCCTAGGTAATTTTAACTAGTATATTTTATTTATTTTACCTTGAGACAGAGATAGCAGACAGATTGAATGAGGGGGAAGATAATTAGATAGAATGGGGGGGGGGAAGAGCACCCCACCCCTTGTTTTGACAGGCCCGGGGGGGGAAAGGTAATGAGCCAAATGTCACTTTGACAGTGGATCCCTTTTAAATTTTCACTTGGACGAGAGGAGAAGGGGGTAGGGGGAAAAGGAAGAAGAGGGGGGAGGAAGAAGAGGAGGAGGAGGGGGGAGGAGGAGGAAGAGGAAGAGTAGGAGGAAGAGGAAAAAAAAGAGGAAGAGGGGGGAAAAGGAATGTAGGAGGAAGATTAGGGGGGAAAAGGGGGAAAGGAAGAGAGGGGAGGGGAAGAGGGGGAAAAAGAGGAGGAGGAGGAAGGGGGAGGAGGAAAAGGAAGAGTAGGGGGAAGAGGAAGAGGAAGGTAGAGGAAGAGTAGGGGGAAAGGGGAAGAGGGAGGGGGGAAAAGGAGGGAAAAGTAGGGGGGAAAAAGGGAAGAGGGAAAAAGGGGGAGGAGGAGGTGGAACATATAAACTGGTACTGGACACAACATTTCTGTCTGTCATTTGTCTGTCGTCAAGCTCCCCCGTCTTTTTGTCTATCCCTCTGCTCTCTGTTAGAGAGCCCAAGACTGTGTCATCACTTTTTTCCAATCTTAAGCAGGTATGCACTTTGTTTGGATTTCTTGGGTTACCTAGGTAATTTTACTATGAACTTGTATTTTTTTTGTACCTGTGAGACAAGATTTTGACAGCAGATAGAAAGGGGAGAGACAGATTGAAAGAGTAAAATGAGGGAGAAAAAATAAAACACCATTTTGGTATGACACCATTTTCAAAAGTTCCCAAACTAAACTTTGGAATATGTTCATGACTGTTATTGGTATATATATTATAAACAATAATAATAAAACAATGTTTTGGTTTTTGTTTGTTTTTTGTAAACAATTTTTTTAAAAAAATATTGATAATTTTGTTTTGTGCATTGTGTTGTAAAAAGGGGTGTAATATTTCATTTCCTAGGCCACATAATTTTTTGTGAAAAAAAAAATAGTGAAAAAAACAACAAACCCAAATAAAGTAAATCAAAGTTTACCGGGGTGAGCGGCGTCCCGCTGTTGCCATACCGGTTTTTCTGCAAACTTCATGCATCCTATCTCCGTAATATTGATGGTAAAATTTTTTTTGTTTATCCTATAATGTTTTGAAAAAAAAACTCTATTTTTTCATAAGAAAAAAAAAAATTTTTTTTTTTTTTTTTTTTAAATTTTGGCCACCTGGAGAACGGTTTCGGGAGGGCCCCGCGAACCCCCCAAAGGGTTAATGTAGGGCGAAGGTTAAAAAGGTATTTATGAAGGGGAAGTTGGGTGTGCAGGGATGGTAGCCTCCTGACTACCACCCTACTGTAGTAACAATATTTAGTGGGCCCCGGCGAAAAAACACATACTTTCCAACCCCCCAGGGCCCAAGGCCCCCAAAATCTAAAAGGGGCCCTTAAGAAATTTTGAAAAAAAAAAAAAAAAAAAAAAAAAAAAAAAAAAAAAAAAAAAAAAAAAAAAAAAAAAAAAAAAAAAAAAAATCAAAAAGAATTTTAAGAGTAATTTTTGTTGAAGGAAAAAAGACAAATTTTTTTTTTTGATCATACTTACCGGATACCAGCTTTCC
>NW_026467106.1:0-11250 GCF_026875155.1 Cherax quadricarinatus
CCCGCGGCCCTTTTTTTATATTGCTATTGGGCTAACATCTTTTTTTTGTTCAAGCAGACTGTTCTGTTTCCCAATTGGTAAAGAAGTTGTTTTTTGGGACTTTGTCAGTCATTTATTAAGTCTATGGGTGGAAAATAGCAACAAAGCACTTACACACGTACACAAACTTACTTGACATTTTTGTAATATCTTATTAAAATTTTAATGTACCAGAGGTACTTAAGAATTATAAAGTGATATTGTTTTCAGCACAAAAAAAAGTAACCGAGAATGATTTTTATTATTTTGAATAATTAATTTTTTTTACTTTGTAATATCCCCTTAGACTTAAAAAATTTATTAAATTTTATTTTTTATTAGTAACCTACCGTTGTAATCCTGAAGCACTATTGAATCATACTGAATTCTAAGGATAAGGAAAAGGGGAAACTGACTACTTGTTACAAAAAACCCTAAGGGGATGGATGCTAAGCATCCTTTCTATTTATGGAATTCAAAGTTTTAAATCGCGTTTTTTTTGAAACAGTGATTTAAGCCCGTTTTACGATACATCACCTTCCCCCCTGGAAAAATTCTAGGCATTCATATTATGTAAATTTCCAGCAGGATATGTTGTTTCAGCCTTTTATGTTATTAAAAACTATACCATAGTTCCCATTTTTTATTTGTCCTTCAATCTTTTCCCCCACTGTTAACACGGGAAAACACGGGGAACGTGCTAAATTGCGGGGATACCTCAGTAAGGGGGAAAAGGGTCCACGTTATAAGCCTAAACTTTTGGGGTATTTTTTTTTTGGTTTAGATACACTAGCGTAAAAATTTTTGAAGTTTTCGGAGGCATTCTCTTTATCACCGACTAAAAACCCCTTTTAAAAATATAAAGCCAAATTGGCCAGCAATATCCAATTTTCCCTTTTAATGAAAACCCAGTGTTCAAATTTTTAAGTCCATCCGTATGCATTTTAAAATCACCTCAAAACCCCCAGGAAGGAAAAAAAAACAAGGGAAAACCCGCACCCACAATAGTATCCCACTTTTAAGGGAAAAACCTATACATACTTTTAAAACCTTATACATTCTGTACTCTCGATTAAAAATTTTTCACCCCGTACTTCCACATAAAAAACTTATACGCCCGAACTCCATTTTAAAAACTTTATACACCTCGTTCCTCCACTGTAAAACTTTTTCAGCCCTACCCTCCATTGAAAAAAAATTTAACAGCCTCGTATCTCCACTGTAAAAAAATTTATACAGCCCGACACTCCACTGTAAAAATTTAAAACACCTCGACTCTCCCCTGTAAAAACTTTATACAGGGCCCGTACTCTCCACTGTAAAAACTTTATTCAGCCCGTACTTCCTGTAAAAAATTTATACAGCCCCCCGTACCCTCCACGGGAAAAACTTTTTTACAGCTTTGTACTCTCCCAGTTAAAAACCATATACAAACCCCGTACCTCTATTAGAGCTTACCTTTTAAATCTTCAGTCACCCTTAAAATTTACCGGCAAAGAGAGCGAGAAAGTTGGGTTTAAAATTTTCCATTACGAAGAAACAAAAAATTTTTGCCCAAAATTTTCTCAGTGTAAAAAGCCCCCCTTTTTTTCCCCTCTATCCTTAAGGGTTTTTTAATTTCCCCTTTCACTTTTTTTTAAGGAATTTAAAAACCCCCCGGGAGTTTTTTTTTAGCTAGTCTTATGGTGTTTCCAAAAAATGTTGCTTTAAATCTCTCCCCCCCTCGGCGATTTCTTTTCCCTTTTTGCCCTGTGTGGGCTAAACGGCGCAGCGCCTTAATTTTGGGGACTTTTTTGGGGGTCCCCCGCCGTGTAGGGGGCAAGGCAGTAGAAGGGCCCTCCCCCAAATTGCCACCCGTCGTTAGAAGAAGGAAAAAAAAGGAAGTAAAAAAACAGTGGGAAAACCCCCGGAGAGAGAGAGAGGAGAGAGAGAAGAGAGCAGGTGGAAAATTTTTAACCCCCCGGGTTTGGGTTAAGCAACACCTTTTTGCCTTATACTTTCTGCCCTTTTTAATAAATAAAGGCCCCACCAAAAAATTAACGTTTTAAATTTTTACGTTGCGAAAGGTTCGAAATGAGACCCAGGTAAAATTGCTTTTTGTGTAAAAAGTAAGAAGTGAGAGGAAAAGGGGAGAGGTTGGGGGGAGAGGAGGGGAGGAGAGAGAGAGAGAGAGAGAGAGAAGAGAAGAGAGAAGGGGTAAAAGGGGAAAGGCCCAAAAAACAAAAAAAACCCTTGGTTTGGGGACCTTTTAGGGAGTATTACATTTTTAATCCGTGTAATACTCCCTTTGGGGACTGGGGGCTTTTGGCTTAGCACAGCAGCAGCATCACTGTGAATCTCCCCAAAGTCCTCCGCACCGCCCCCGCGTCAAAAAAAAGTTTACCAAAATTTTTAAAGCGAAATTTTTGGAAAAAGGTTTTTTTTTTATTAATAGGGAAAAATGAAGGTAGATCTGACCCTTTTACTACCATCGCTAAAAAACTTCCATCGCTTAAAAATACTACCCCGCTACAACTATACCCCCGCTTAAAAAATACTACCAAACCCTACAACCAAAATACCACCGCTACAACAAATACCCCCGCCAAAAATAATACCACCGCAAAAATACTTCCAACCCCTACAATTTCTTCCCACCGCTTCCAATTTCTACCCCCCGACAAACCAAATACTACCACCCCTACCAAATACTACCACCAATTTAACCCCTACCACCGGGTAAAAACAATTTCCACCGTAAAAACTACTACCCCGCTTCCAAAATACTACCCCGCTAAAAAATACTACCAACCCCCTACAACAATACCAGGTACAACTAATAACCCCCACCCCCACAAATACTTTCCACCGCTACAATTTGCCCCCCGCAAAAACTACTACCCCCCGGCCCACAACTACCCACCGCTACAACTACTACCAAACCCCTACAATACTTCCCCCGCTAAACTACTACCACCGCACAACTTTTCTACCACCGCAAAAACTTTCTACCCCCCGCACAACTTTCTACCCCGCTACAATACTTCCCCCGCTACCCAAATAACCAAACCCCCGCTAAAACACTACCACCCCTACAACTACTTAAAACCCCCGTACAAAATTCTACCACCGTACAACTAAAATACCACCCCTTCAATATACCACCCCTACAACTCTAAACCCCGCTAAAATATACCACCCCTAAATACAAAACCCACTATAACTATAACCCCCGCTCAACAAATACCACCGCAAAAAACTAATACCACCGCTACAACTACTACCACCGCTACAACTACTACCACCGCTACAACTACACCACCGCTACAACTACTACCACCGCTACAACTACTACCACCGCTACACTACTACCACCGCTACAACTACTACCACCGCTACACTACTACCACCGCTACAACTACTACCACCGCTACAACTACTACCACCGCTACAACTACTACCACCGCTACAACTACTACCATCGCTACAACTACTACCACCGCTACAACTACTACCACCGCTACAACTACTACCACCGCTACAACTACTACCACCGCTACAACTACTACCACCGCTACAACTACTACACACCGCTACAACTACTACCACCGCTACAAACTACTACCATCGTACAACTACTACCACCGCTACAACTACTACCATCGTACAACTACTACCACCGCTACAACTACTACCACCGCTACAACTACTACCACCGCTAACAACTACTACCATCGCTACAACTACTACCATCGCTACAACTACTACCACCGCTAACAACTACTACCACCGCTACAACTACTACCACCGCTACCAACTACTACCACCGCTACAACTACTACCACCGCTACAACTACTACCACCGCTACAACTACTACCACCGCTACAACTACTACCACCGCTACAACTACTACCACCGCTACAACTACTACCACCACTACAACTACTACACCGCTACAACTACTACCACCGCTACAACTACTACCACCGTACAACTACTACCACCGCTACAACTACTACCACCGCTACAACTACTACCACCGCTACAACTACTACCACCGCTACAACTACTACCACCGCTACAACACTACTACCACCGCTACAACTACTACCACCGCTACAACTACTACCACCGCTACAACTACTACCACCGCTACAACTACTACCACCCCCTACAACATACTACCATCGCTACAACTACTACCATCGCTACAAACTACTACCACCGCTACAACTACTACCACCGCTACAACTACTACCACCGCTACAACTACTACCACCGCTACAACTACTACCACCGCTACAACTACTACCACCGCTAAAACTACTACCACCGCTACAACTACTGCCAAACCAAATAAAAAACTACTACCCACCACTACAGCTATTACCACAACTACAATTACTACACCGCTACAACAACTACCGCCACTAGAACTACATACCACCTCTACAACTATTACCACAACTACAACTACTGCCACCACTACAACTACTACCACCTCTACAAACTATTACCACCACTACAATTACTACCACCACTACAACTACTACCACCACTACAACTTCTACCACCACTACAACTATTGCCACTACTACAACTTACACCACTACAACTACTGCCGCTACTACAACTACTACCACCACTACAACTACTACCACCCTACAACTACTACAACTGCTACAACTACTACCACCGCTACAAACTACTACCAACCACTATAACCACTACCACCACTACAACTACTACCACACTACAACTACTCCACCACTACAAATACTACCACCACTACCCCAACCTACTACCACCACTACAACTATTACCACTACTACTACCAACCACTACAACTATTACCACCACTACAACTACTACCACCATTAAACTACTACACCACTACAACTACTTCCACCACTACAACTACTACCCCACTAAACTACTGGCACCACTACAACTACTACCACCGCTACATACTACTATCACCACTACAACTACTTCCACCACTACAGCTACTACCACCACTACAACTACTACCACCACTACTACACTACTACCACCACTACTCCCACTACCACAACTACAACTACTACCACCACTACAACTACTCCCACCACTACAACTACTACCACCACTACAACTATTACCACCACTACAACTATTACCACTACTGCTACTACCACCACTACAACTATTACCACAACTACAACTACTACCACCATTAACTACTACCACCACTACAACTATTGCGACCACTACAAAATACTACCACCACTACCCAAACTATTACGACCACTACAGCTACTACCACCACTACAACTATACCACCACTAAACTTATTACGACCACTACAAATAATACCACCACCCACAACTATTACGAACCACTACAACTACTACCACCACAACAACTACTACCCCACTACAACTATTACGACCACTACAATACTACCACCACTACAACTGCAACCATTAATTATCTAATAAAATTTACTGAAAACTATCCAAGGGTGGTTCACGGTCAGTTAGTCACATAATATGTTACTCTGACAGTGCACCTATCTAGCGTATATTCAATGAGTTTACTCTAATCTCTATTTTAAGTATTCTTGGCTGGTGGTGAGCAGGTGACATGCAGTCTTAACGACCCTCGTGTAGTAGATTAGCTCTCAACCTCACTAACCAAAAATCCTGCGGTGCATGAGTAAAAACTCCAGGGTTCTAGGAACCACAGTCATCCTTCTCATGGTATATACAGAGGACGTTTACTGAGGAAACATTTCGCCCATATGTGGCTTCAACACCAGAGATGTTTACCCAGCTTTCGGTACCTTCCCTTCTTCAGTGAACAAGTTCCACGTTTCCATTCTCATTGTTTCCACTTGCTTTAGGCGTTTTAGTCTCGTTGTCCTTCGTTCTCTCTGCTTTAAACCCCTTTGTACCTACTTCCTGCCTCACTCACTCCATCCATACCAATGTTTTTTTTTTCAATTCTTCTAATAAATCTTATCTTTTTTTTTTGGTCTCTTGTATGGTATTTTTTGTATCCATCTCTGCATCTACATTTTTGCGGACGTTATACAACCCCCAAGGGTTTGGCGCTTCTCCTTGATTAAAATAAAATTGATAAATGAACCCAATATCCAGCAGCTTCATTAACCATAGTGGCGCCCCAAGTACACTGAAAGAGATTCGATGAGTGTGAGAGGTCCCCGACTGTTCAACGCCCTCCCTCCATGCACTTGGGAAACGACTGTCAAATCTGTGGCTCTCTTCACGAAGGAAAAAACAGGTTCCTCAAATCAGTTTTCCCGATCAGCCAGGTTGTGGTTCGAAAATTGGACTGCAAGCACACAGGCCTTCCCTTTTTAATGGTCTTGATCCACCAGGAGGCCGGGTCTGGGACCTGGCCAAGGGAAAAAGGGGGGTGTTGACCCCCAGAAGCTTCCCTCAGGTATCCTTCAGGTCACATTTCGAAATATTTATCCACTTCTGCAATGCCTCTTCTTCCTCCTTGTCCAACCATCCAGTCACTCTTCTTCCTCCTTGCCCAACCATCCAGTCACTCTTCTTCCTCCTTGCCCAACCATCCGGTCACTCTTCTTCCTCCTTGCCCAACCATCCAGTCCCCTCTTCTTCCTCCTTGCCCAACCATCCAGTCACTCTTCTTCCTCCTTGCCCCCAAACCCTCCAGTCACTCTTCTTCCTCCTTGCCCCCAAACCCTCCAGTCACTCTTCTTCCTCCTGCCCAAACCTCCAGTCACTCTTCTTCCTCCTTGTCCAACCATCCAGTCACTCTTCTTCCTCCTTGCCCAACCATCCAGTCACTCTTCTTCTTCCTTGCCCAACCTCCTCCTCTTTTTCCCCCTTTGGCCCAAAACCATCCAGTCACCTTCTTCCCTTCCTTCCCCAAACCACCCAGTCACTCTTCTTCCCCCTTGCCCAACCATCCATCACTCTTCTCCCCCTTTGTCCAACCACATTCACTTTCTCCCCTTCCCCAACCACCCCAGTCCTTTTTCTTCCCCCTTTTCCCAAACCATCCAGTCACTTTTGGCTAGTGTTGACGGTCTTGGATCGTGAAGACCTGTTTGCGCCCTCTAAATTTGAAGCAAGATCCCCTCCATCGAGCAACTTTACCAACAGCTTAAGGACGAATTGAGGATGGCGAATATGGAAATTGGGCGACTGACCGAGGAAAAAAAAAATATTCGTAGTAGTCCCCTTTTTGAGTCCCGGTCAAGAAGGGAAACGGGTCATGGCTGCAGCAGGAAAGAATTGACGACAAGAAGACAATAGAAAGGTAGAAAGAGAAGAAAAAGAGACTCCCTGGAAATGTTGTGAAACACTAATACATTCTCATTTGCACCCAACGAATGTGATTCGACTACGGGGAATCACGACGAACGAACCAAGGAAGGACAAATTTTGTTGTTTTGGGGGGTCCAAATTTAAGGTAAATGGATAGGGTCTGCTTAAAGGACAGGATAGGAGACAGAGAGTTTGCTTTCCCCGGGGCGGGATGGAGGATTTTGTTAGCGTCTGGATGACACATGAGGGTAATGGAGTAATCCATTATTGTCTCAGTGCGGGGGCAACGATGTTGGGAACGTAGGAGTGAAAAACCTATTACGGGAAGGTTTAGCAATAAAATAAATTTGGAGTAAGGGTGGGAACCCCCCCATATGTGGTATTTTTCCAAGGGGGGGAGTTGGGAAAAGAAAGGTTTTGTCCAGGCAATTGGTGCAATTGCTGGGTGGGCAAATCTGTAAGGAAAAAGCGGTAACATTCAACAAAGGGACCTCTTCATGGGAAAATGACGTAACCAGGGATGGGGTTCACTTACTAGGTGTGGGGGGGGACACGGCAACGCATGGAGGAGCAGTTGGGCTTTAAACTAGGAGTAGGTAGTGGTAGGGTTTTTGGCGGAAAACAGTGAAGTCCCAGGTATAATATTCGAGTTTAGGGGCTAGAATAATAAAACGAGGGAGATATTTAAAAGCCAGGGGCCTAGGGTGTAAGACAGTATGGTTTAGTGAAAAAAGAAAAAAGCAGGAAGGGGAAAGAGAAAGGAGAGTCTTTCAATTTTTTTTAGCTAATTGCCGATGCTTTAAAAAAAAATGGACGGGTTTAGATTAGTTGCTAGTGCGGGAACTTTTATGATTTGCCTTAACTGAGACTGGTTTTTAATTAAAAAAATCGGGACATGCCTCGGAAAATCATATTCAGGGGTTTTAAATTGTTTCCAAAAAAGATAGAGATCGCTTAAATGTTTCATAAAAACGGGTATTAAGTCTGAAGTACACATACAAGTCTGTTTTGGGTAGAATTTTCAGAGGGCAAAGAAAAACTGATTTTAGGGGTGATATACCGTCCCCCCAAACTTAGATAGGGACCAGGGGAAACTACTATGGGAGGAAAATTTGTTAAGGCCAAAAGGGGCACGATAATGTAGTAATTCTAGGAGACTTTAACTTTAGTCATATTGATTGGAATTTCTTGACGGGGAAATTTTAGAATCATACGACTTCTTAGAAGTAGTTCAGGATTGTTTTTTGAAGCAGTTTGTGACAAAACCTACAAGGGAAAAAAACCTGCTTGACTTAGTTATGGCAAACAATGAATCCCTTGTTAATAATTTAGAAATTTCAGAGGAACGGGCTAGCGACCACAAATCAATTACAATTTAGCATTGAATGGAAGTACGATAGTAGCGATAACTCAGTAACAGTCCCAGATTTTCGCTTAGCAGATTACGAGGGTTTTAGAGAACACTTATCATCTGTTGACGGGGTAACGAAGAGAGCTATCAATATGACAGTTATCTAAACCCACTATACATGCTGCTCAAAGAGCGTTTATCCCATATAAAAAAAAATTAGATAAAATAGAAATGACCCAAAATGGATGAATAATTGGCTAAAAAATCTACTAGGGCATAAGAAAGGAAGTTAAAAGGCGTATCAAAAGAGGTGAGGGTCATCTTATAAATCAGTAATTGACATTAAGAGGGACATTAAAAAGGGGATAAGAAAAGCTAAAAGAGACTAAAAAAATTTAAAGTTGCTAGGGATTCAAAACTAACCCAAAAAGTTTTTCCAGGTCTATAGAAAAAAAGTTAGAGATAAGATAGGTCCCCTTAAAAATAACTAATGGGCACCTTACTGACAAAGAGAAGAAATGTGCTTGATTTTAAATAATTATTTTCTCTCAGATTTTTACACAGGAAGACACTAATAATATTCCGGGAATTAATTTTTACAGTGGGCTAGAAGAAGATAAAAATTTTGTAACATCACAGTCACAGTGAGATGGTTGTGAAGCAGAAACCGACTGAAGCAAAATAAGTCGCCGGTCCTGATGAGTTTTTTCAAGGTTCTTTTAAAGGAATGCAAAATGGAACTCTGTGAACCATTAACTAAATTTTTAATTATATCTCTTCAAACAGGTGTAGTGTCTGATATGTGGAAGATGGCTAATAATTCCTATTTTTAAAACAGGGACAAGACGTTACCGTCAAAATTTCTGCCCAATAAGCCTGACCTCAAATTTTAGGCAAATTACTAGAGCAATTAAAGCTGAGATTATAAGAAGCCATCTCGATAAGCATAGCTTGAATTTAAAGATACTCACATGGATTCACAAGAGGCCGGTCCCTTTTCTAACTAATTTATTAACTTTCTTCAGTAAAGCTTTTGAGGGTGTTGACCACAATAAAGAATTTGATATTATTTACTTAGATTTTAGTAAGGCTTTGATAGAGTTCCCGCACCATAGACTGTTAAAGAAAGTGGCAGCTCATAGCATTGGGGGAAAAGTGCTCTCGTGGATCGAGTTATGGCTCACTGACAGGAAGCAGAGAGTGTCCAAAATGGGGTTTAAGTCCCGAGTGGGGACTGTAACAAGTGGCGTTCCACGGGGATCAGATTTGGGCCCGTTGTTGTTTATAATATATACAATGATCTTGTGAGGGAAATACTAGCGATATGAGCAAATTCGCCGATGACACAAAGATAGGTAGGATAATTGATTCAAACGTAGATGTTATGGAACTTCAGGAGGATTTAAACAAACCTTTTCCCTTGGTCAGAAAAGTGGCAGATGCAGTTCAATGTAGTAAATGCAAGGTTCTGAAGCTTGGGAGTGCCCATAACCCTAGTACTTATAAGTTAAATGATGTAGAACTTAGCCATACAGATTGCGAAAAGGACTTGGGGGTTATGGTGACAGCAACCTTAAACCAAGAAAAGCAATGCCTAAGCGTACGTAATAAGGCAAATAGATTACTGGGATTTATATCAAGAAGTGTAAGCAACAGAAGTCCAGAGGCATAATGCAGCTTTATACATCAAATTTGTAAGGCCTCACCTAGATTATGCAGCTCATTCTGGTCTCCGATTACAAAATGGACATAAAATTTGTTAGAAACATTCCCGCGTAGGGTGACTAAATTAATACATAGCATTAGAAATCCCTTTCCCTTTTGAAGAAAGATTGAAGACTCTTAAGTTACATTCACTTGTTAACGAAGAATGGGGAGACCCGATCGAAGTGTATAAGTGGGAAAATAGGTATTAAAAAGGGATATTAAAAAAAGGTTCTTGAGGATGTCTCTCCAAGAGAGAACCCGCAGTAATGGATTTAATTAGTAAGTTTAGATTTAGAAAGGACATAGGAAAGTATTGGTTTGGAAATAGGTAGTTGATGAGTGGAACAGTCTACCTAGTTGGGTTATTGAGGCTGGGACTTTTGGGGAGTTTCAAATTTAGGTTGGATAAGTACATGAGTGGGAGGGTTGGATCTGAGTGGGATTTTCACATCAGAGCTTATTTCTGGGTGGCATTGAAAATTGGGTTGGGCAAATGTTTTGTTAGTGGGATGAAATTGTAAAGGACCTGCCAGTATGGGCCCACAGGCCTCCTACAGCGTTCCTCCTTTCTTTTTTCTTATGTTATTTCTCCTTGCCCAACCATCCAGTTTACTCTTCTTCCTCCTTGCCCATCCATCCAGTCACTCCTCTTCCCTTTTCCCAAACCCTCCCTCACTCTTTTCCCCTTGACCAACCACCTCCTCTTCTTTCCCCCTTGCCCAACCCCAGTCACTCTTCTTCCTCCTTTTCCCCCCCATCCATCCCAAATCTTCTTCCTTCTGTCCAACCATCCCACTCCTTTCCCCCTTGTCCAACCATCCAGTCACTCTTTTTCCTCCTTTGCCCAACCATCCATCACTCTTTTTCTCCCTTTCCCAACCATCCATCAC
>NW_026467107.1:0-12201 GCF_026875155.1 Cherax quadricarinatus
ACGCTGACCCCCCCAGTCGGGGGTTTTTTGTTCTTGACGGTTTTCAGCCCTAGGGTCGGGTCGTACACGGGGTTTTTTGAGGGCTTGGACCACCATAAAAGCCCAAGGAAGAGCATGATCAGGAGATTCGAGCGGAGCTGCTGCTGGGGTGCAGAGCTCCTGAGCAGAGACTTCAAGCGGAGCTGCTGCTGGGGTGCAGAGCTCCTGAGCAGAGACTTCGAGCGGAGCTGCTGCTGGGGTGCAGGGCTTGGGAGGAGGCTCCTGAAGTCTCTGGAGGAGACTGTTGGAGGCATTGATCAGAGTACTGGCTTGGCACAGTACTCGTGCTGTGTAATTCTTGGGACCTGTGGCTTAGATCCTGTGATGAACTGCCCTCTGAACTATATTGTAAGATACATTCATTTTGGTCAAGTTGATTGTGTTCCCTGTCTCACTGCTTATACATACCATCCCATTTATCTAAACCACAATAATGTTCTCCTGTTCCCAAATATATTGTTGTACAAGGACTTAATAATAAACTGTGTTTGGGTAGAATAGTAATATTCACTGCCACCATTATTTATTCTTTTTTTTTTAATATTTTATTATGTTTATATGAGCGAAGAATGGGCGAGGCATATGTTAATTCTGATAAAGAATTACTGATGGAGTTGAAATTTTCGAGCATTTTCAACATTTTAAAGTATATTACATTTTTTTCAAAAAGCTCATAAAATTTCGAAGAAATTAAAAAATAATTTTGAACATTTCATATATTGTTTTTTAAAAATACCTGAATCATTGAAAAAATTTTAGCTAAAAAATCATGTTTGTGCGAAGTGTTCTAAATGCTACAAATCGTCGAAATATGCAGTGAAACATAATTTTACCATATTTTTCGATTTCGGTGTTTTTAAAAAATATATGAAATATTCAAAATTATTTGTGAATTCCTTCGAAATTTTATGGGCTTTTTGAAAAATATGTAATATACTTTAAGATGTTGAAAATGCTCGAAAATTTTAATTCCATCACTAATTCTGATAAAAAACGTTGAAAATCCATGAATTTTAGCAAAAAAATCAGGTTTGTCTGAAAAGTGTTCTAAATGCTCTAAATCGTGGAAATATGCAGTAAAACATAATTTTTCCATAATTTTTCTATTTTCTTTCAATGCTTCAGGTATTTTTAAAAAATATATGAAATATTTAAAATTATTTTTGAATTTCTTCAAAATTTTGTTTGTTTTTTGAAAAGTATGCAATATACTTTCAAATGTTGAAAAATGCTCAAGAATATCAATGCCATCAATGTATATTTTTCAAAAATACCCGAAGCATTGAAAACATCGAGAAATATGGTAAAATGCTTTTTACTCCATATTTCGACGATTTGGAGGATTTTGAACATTATTCAGACAAACCTGATTTTTTAGCGAAAATTCATGGATTTTCAATGTTTTTTGATCAGAATTACTGAGGGAATTGAAATTTTCGAGCATTTTCAACATTTTCAAGAATATTACATTTTTTTCAAAAAGCCTATAAAATTTCGAAGAAATTAACAAAAAAAATTTAATATTTCATATATTTTTTTAAAAATACCTGAAGCATTGAAAAAAAGGAAAAATATGGAAAAATGATGTTTTGCTGCATATTTCGACGATTTAGAGCATTTAGAACACTTTTCAGACAAACCTGAGATTTTAGCTAAAATTAATGGATTTTCAAACTTTTTTATTAGAATTACTGATGGAATTGAATTTTATGCTGAAAGTAACTAAAATATGACATTTTCGTGTAGTATTGAGTCAATACATAATTCAACTGTGAAAATCCATGAATTTTAGGAAAAATATTCAATATGTCTGAAAAGTGTCTAAATTCTCTAAATCGTCGAAATATGCAGTAAAACATCATTTTAACATTAAATACCAAATTTTTTTCCTATTTTTTTCAATCTTCAGGTATTTTAAATTCATTTTAAGTTACTTTCAGCTTAAAATTCAATTCCAGCAGTAATACTGATAAAAAAAAGATTGAAATTCCACGAATTTCAGCTAAAAAATCAGAATTTTCTGAAAGTGTTAAATGCTCAAAGCCTCGTAATATCAGTAAAACAATCTTTTACCATGTTTTTCGATTTTTTTTCAATGCTTCAGGCCATTTTTAAAAAATAAATATATATTCAAAATTATTTTGAATTTCATCGAAATTTTATGGGTTTCTTGAAAAATTTTAATATACTTTAAAAATGTTGAAAATTTCTCTCGAAAATTTCATTCATCAGCATATTTTTTTTTTAAAAATAACTGAAGCCTTGAAAAAAACGAAAAAATATGGTAAAATGATGTTTTAACTGCATATTTCGACATTAGAGCATTTAGAATACTGTTCAGAACAAACATGTTTTTGTTAGCTAAAATTCATGGATTTTCAAACTTTTTATCTGAATTACTGATGGAATATAATTTTATGCAGAAAGAACTTAAAATCTGACATTGTTGTTAATATTGTGTCAATACAAATTTTAGCTAAGTACTTTCTAGCATAAAATTTCAATTTCCATCAGTAATTCTTGATAAAAAAAGTTTGAAAATCCATGAATTTTTAACTAAAAATCGGGTTTTGTCTGAAAAGTGTCCTAAAGCTCCAAATCGTAGAAATATGCCAGTAAAAATCATCTTTATCATATTTTAGATTTTCAATGCTTTCTATTATTTGGAAAAATAGATAACTGATGAATTGATATTTTCGAGCATTGTTCAACATTTCAAAGTATATTACATATTTTTGAAAAAGTCCATATTTTTGAGCATTTTTCAACATTTGAAAGTACATTACATACTTTCAAAAAGCAAAAACAAAATTTCGAATAAATTAAAAAATAATTTTTGGAATATTTCATATCTTTTTTAAAAACACCAGAAGCATGTGACAAAAAACGATAAATTATGGTAAAACTGTGTTTTTTTACTGCAGATTCCGACGATTTGGAGCATATTTAGAATGTGATACAGTTCAGCTGGGCTTGTGAGGTTTCTTGGGAGAACCTAATTTAACCTAATTATATGGTCACACCTTGCCTTGTAAACGTCTGATAGCCACCCACAACGTCCTGAGGTCTTTTGTTCTGATGGCTTCAGACCTAGGCGACAGGTCGTACACGTGTTGTGGAGGGTGCTTTGGACCACCATAAAAGCCCATAGGAAGAGCTGATCAGGAGATTCGAGGGGAGCTGCAGCTGGGGTGCAGACTCTTGAGCAGAGACTTCGAGCGGAGCTGCTGCTGGGGTGCAGAGCTCCTGAGCAGAGACTACGAGCGGAGCTGCTTTTGGCTGGGGAGCAGGGCTAGGATGAGGCATGCTGAAGTCTCTGGAGGAATTGTTGAGGCATGGGCAGAGTACTGGCTTGGCGCAGTACTCGTGCTTGGTAGGCTTGGGACCTGTGGCTTAGTTCCTGTGATGAACTGCTCTCTGAACATTATTTGTAAGTTACATTCATTTTGGTCACACTTTTTTAGACTTCACTCATCGACTGCTTCTGCACTGGAAAACTACCTGCTTCCCCCGGTTGGAGGATCAGACCTCGGATACTCAGCAACTAGAACAGGCCAAGAGAAGGAGGAAAACTCTTCATCCTGCTCCATGGACATGGTGCGTAGCTGGCATGCCTGCCCCTGGGCAGACAGTTGGCCCTGCACTCTTGTAGCTGGGTGAAGTCCTTCCCTACTCTGTCTCCCTACGATCCCCCGTTGGGGAGGGGAAATTTTAACCAGCATCGCTTCACCTTCATTGCAGCACGATGAGCATACGCAAATCGGTCAACAAAATGGTACCGTTGATGATTCGAACAAGAATTGTCTCTTGCACTGTTTGTTCAAGAGCACTGCAAGTTATATTCAACACCATTGTCCCCTGAAAAGAAGCATTCATGTTGTGTGCCACGAGATGCGAAGCCAAGAAGCTACTCATAACAGATGGCCACCACTACACTTACCGCTCCAGGGTTTTACCGTTATGTCATCTCCTGCCCTCAGGAGCCAGGAATCAGTATTCCCTTAAAAAACTGGGGATAAGATTCTGACGTCACCAATCACCCCTGCAAGAACTCAAGACAATCCATCGAAGACGCAAAATACTTGGGCTACTGTTGACTGCATCACAAAAATCCCGAAGCATCGTACCATGATCAAGTCACCTCACCGACGTTACATGGGCTGCCACTGCTCTGACTGAAGGTCTTGCTGTTTACTAACTACTTCCATCCAGTCCCGCCTACATCGAAGCAGAGAGATATCAGTAACATCCAACACACTGCTGGAACTGTTATTCATTACATCACACTACACCAAAGCATGTCCGTAAAAGACAAGAAGTTCTGCACTACATGTGGTAGTGAGGACACAGCCTTCAGTTTTCCTGCACGCTGCTACTCCACCACACCATCGTGCTTAAACTGTAAAAGTAACGAACGACCACATACACTGGCAACAAAATGTTCCCTACACGAAAGAATATTGTGAAGAAAAACAGCAAGAAGCATCAAAGGAAAAAACCTACTAGCAACACACCAACGATGCAGCAATTGCAAAGATACAATGCTACCACTACAAAATTACTTCAAGCTACTACTCAACCAGCCTCCACCATTCATCACTATCCCCAGCATGTGACGTAACCAGATCCACTACTGTCTACTATACGCTCACATGCAAAATATGGCTGTACCGGATCTTTAAACTCTACATCAACGAGTTATTTGCACTAAATAATATGCCATCATTCATATTCCCAGCATCTCCCACCTTCGGCAGAAATACAAAATTCACCAAGGAACTAATCATCACTTCTAAACGCCTGCAGCCCCAACACCATCAACAACTAGTGACGTCCACTCCAGCAACGTCCAATGAGAAGCCTCCCATTGCCTCCACTCCTCAAAGAAACCGACCAATCAGAAGCCTTTCCACCAAGAAACATCCACTTCATTCGTCCATTGAAGATGAAGTAGAAAATGTACATTCCACCAGCACCAACACTAACCATCCCAAGACCCACGATCCAACAAGTATCTTATGGGGTGAAAATACTTTCTGTACCACAGAAAATTATCCGCGAAAATGAGCCAGCTGAACTCAAATCTCACTCTCATCCAAAAAACAGTCAAGTTCGTTGAACATCCTGAAGTTGATTTGTAAAAGGGAACTTTTCAGAACTTATAAAGCATCTTGAAACAGATATCAAAGACCCTCGATAATCGACACTTGTTAACTCGCCCTTATGATAATTTCTACCCAACACGCTTTAAAACGACTTGAAAAATGGATCAGCAATTCATCAAGGAAAATTACTTCCCTAGAAAATAACGGCCAACAATTTCCAGATAACCACCAGCCATTATGAAAAATTACCAATCAACGTTGAGCTCCTCCCTTGTCGCCTGCAGTCACCAACACATCAAGAAGCAGCAATCTTCCATCCCAGCAAGTTGCAGTCAAACTCCTACAGAGTTCCTGTTGTCTCTACGTCGTCTTTTATCATTGTTATCCAGGCTTAGCAGTTGGGTTTAGTCCTGACTCTTCTCTCTTCGACTCAAGACATTCCTCTCCCCGTCTATTCTTTTCGCACTGTCCCCCCTCCCTCCACTTGCCCCTCCCCCTCGTGGTACTTACCTGTGAGGTCCATCTGATCTGACGAATCATTTTTGGTCAAGTTGATTGTGTTCCCTGTCTCACTGCTTATACATACCATCCATTTATCTAAACCACAATAATGTTCTCCTGTTCCCAAATATATTATTGTACAAGGACTTAATAATAAACTGTGTTTGAGTAGAATAGTAATATTTCACTGCACCGTTATTTATTCTTTTTTTTATATTTTTTACTATGTTTATATGAGTGAAGAAATGGGCGAGGCATAGTTAGTGAGTAGTGTAGAGTTAATGAGAGTGTCGTGGTGTCACCACTGACCTTCAATTACCTACCTACCATCCGCACTCACCCCTCCTAGCTGCTACGCCTGTCACCTAACCTACAACTCCCACCCGGCTCACCCCCCATATTCACCTAATTCATTACCCCCTCTACATACATGGTGGCAGCGGTGGGATGGTTCTTAATTATTTTAATAGTTGGAACCAGTTCCCATGTGCCTTAATTTTTGACTGCTCGGTTATACTTGTTATGCTACCATTTGCTACCAATTTTTTTTTCTTTGTGTGTGTAAAATCTAAAGTAATATCTGTATGGATATTACAATCCTAGTAACCTTAACTGTCCTTTTTGAAGGTGGGTCTGAGTAATTGGTTAATGTTGTATTATTATATTTGGTGGAGTTTATCTGGATTTTAATCTGGAGAGAGTTCCGGGGTCCAACGGCCCCCGCGGCCCGTCTGTGAACCAGCCTCCCCTTAGGTTCAGTAGTCTCCAGGATGCGACCCACACCAGGTTCGATCGACTACACCCAGGTACCCATTTCAACTGATGGGAACATAGACAACAGGTGGAAAGAACTCGCATAGACGTCCGGACATTGTTCTACTCTGGCTGGGAATCGAACCCAGCCCCTCACGTGTAAGCAGAGCGCTAACACACCAGGCCACCAGAGCTGGTTTTTGGTTTAAGATAAATGGTGGAGAATATTAGTATTTGGGTGAGACTTTTGTGGGGGAAGCAATTACTGCCGAAATTGAATATTTACAGGAGGAATGAGAAGTCACACAGCCCGCCTTTGGAAAGACTCACCCACAACTGTCCACCCATTGAAGAGTTGCCTATGATTTCTGTCCACCTGACGTGCCCAGTCCACCCAGCTGATATGCCAGTCCCTCACCCAGTTTGAGTGCCCTAGTAAGATGTATTTGCTGCCTGGTCTTCATCCAGTGTAGTGGGCCTCAGTCTGTCTGCGTCCACACCCAGGCCTCTGTGACCATTGCCAGCTGGACAGCCAGTTACCCGCAAGATGCCTGGATTGGGTGACCGCGACCTGCTGTTGATGACCTGAAGTACCCACCTCACCTCGAGCAATCTGACCAATAGCCGCTTACTGCTGATGTCGGCTGCTGTGATGCTGCGAGTATGCTGTAGCCGTGCTGCAATGCCTGGTGGCCGTGCTTCAGATTGCAGTAGCCATGCACAATGCTGTGTGCTCGTGCTATGTGCGCTTGTGATAACGGCCGTGCTGTGATGATGGATATGCGTGCCTGCTGTGATCTGCGATGCGCACCTAGCTCAAGAGGAGATGGCGGTGCTGCTGCAGTGGTGTGTGAGGGATTCAGGCTGGTGTGGCCAGGAACAGGAGAATCTACTATGACGGAGTGCCCATCCTCGTAGATGTGGAAGGAAAATGAGCCGCGGAGAATGGACTCCAGCTGGCTGGACCCAGCCTGCTTTCAAGGGCGGTAGGAGGTGTCCTTGCTTGCTGGTCGACCTGTGCGACAGGTATGCGGGGGATGCCCTGCAGCCAAGAGAGACAATTAGGAGTGAGGAGATGTCCCCGCCTACTTTTACTTGCCAGAAGTGTTAGTGTTACCTGTGTGAAATAAGGTGACCTTTGAAAACCGGTCCAGGTGATTATGGCCCCTTGTTTCTGAGGCTGAGTGAATCCTAGTTAGTTGCATAGGATAAATGGAGGGTCTAGCTGCGTGCCTGCCCATAGTCTGATTTTTTCAGATGTTGTAGTGTGCATGTGAAGTGTGCCGAAAATGGGCGACCTAGGTGGTCGTAAGTGGTCCAGTTGATCAGTACTTGAAAGAATGCATGATGGCTCTGTCGTGGGCAGTATTTTCCACGCCAAAGAAGCCTAGAGAGTGTTTGGTTGGCCCTAATGGATAACGTGCGAGGTGACTGGCATTGGCTTAGTGCATTTCTAGTAAAAGTAGCGAAGGCAACTGGAGCCCGATATTTAGTTTTAAGGAGAAATGACGGGTAAGGAGGCTTTGCAACCAGAGAGCAACTGTTATGCTGGCCAATCTGCCCAGGGTGTACTGATTATGCTGCCTTGTGGTAGCTGAAAGAGTGAGAGGGAAATATATGTATTGAATAATTTTGTATTATGTATAATTTTGTCTTTGTATTGTAAGTAGGATTAAGGGATTAGGATTAAAATAATCTAATAACTAGGACAAATTGTCCTAGTTTTCAGGATATTTTAAATGGGCGAGAAAGGGGGATGTGATGTAGTTCAAATGGGCTTTGTGGTCTCTTTGGGAGACCTAATTTAACCAATTATATGGCACACCTTGCCTTGGCAAACGCTGTAGCCCACGCCCAACAGTCTGAGGTCTTTTGTTCTTGACGGCTTCCAGACCTAGGCGTCAGGTCGTTACACGTGGTTGTGGAGGGTCCTTGGACCACCATAAAAGCCCAAAGGAAGAGCATGGATCAGGAATTCCGTAGCGGATCGCAGCTGGGGATACAGAGCTCCTGAGCAAGACCTCGAGCGGAGCAAGCTGCTGGGGTGCAGAGCTCCTGAGCATACACTTCGAGTGGAGCTGCTGCTGGGGTGCAAGCTCGGGAGGAGGGTGGGCTGAAGTCGCTGGAAGGAGAACTGTTGGAGGCATTGGTCAGAGTAAACGCTTGGCGCAGTACTCGTGCTGGGTAATTCTTGGGAACCTGTGGCTTATAACCTGTGATGAACGCCCTCTGAACTATATGTAGTTACATTCATTTTTGGTCAAGTTGATTGTGTTCCCTTCTCACTGCTTATACATACCATCCTATTTATCTAAACACAATAATCTCTCCTGTTCCCAAATATATTGTTGTACAAGGACTTAATAATAAACGTGTTTGAGAGAATAGTAATATTCACTGCCACCGTTATTATTCTTTTTTTTAATATTTTTATTATGTTTTATATAGTGAAGAAATGGAGAGGCATATGTTTAGTGAGGCATATGTTAATTCTGATAAAGAATTACTGATGGAGTTGAAATTTTCGAGCATTTTCAACATTTTAAAGTATAGAATTACATTTTTTTAAAAAGCCCATAAAATTTCGAAAGAAAATTAAAAAATAATTTTGAACATTGTCATATATTTTTTTTAAATACCTGAACCATATTTCGACGATTTAGAAAAAGCGTTTAGAACACTTTTCAGACAAACCTGAGATTTTTATCTAAAATTAATGGATTTTCAAACTTTTTTAACAGAATTACTGATGGAATTGAATTTATGAGCTGAAAGTAACTTAAATATGACATTTTGTGTACTATTGGTGTGAATACATATTTCAAGTGTGAAAATCATGTATTTTAGCTAAAAAATCATGTTTGTGCGAAAAGTGATTTCTAAAAAGCTACAAATCGTCCGAAATATGCAGTAAAACATAATTTTACCATATTTTTCGATTTCGGTGTTTTTAAAAAAATATATGAAATATTCAAAATTATTTGTGAATTCCTTCGAAATTTTATGGGCTTTTTGAAAAATGTGTAATATACTTTAAGATGTTGAAAATGCTCAAAAATTTTAATTCCATCACTAATTCTGATAAAAAACGTTGAAAATCCATGAATTTTAGCAAAAAAATCTGGTTTGTCTGAAAAGTGTTCTAAATGCTCCAAATCTTAGAAATATGCAGTAAAAATCATTTTACCATATTTTTAGATTTTCAATGCTTCAGTTATTTTTAAAAAATATATACTGATTGAATTGATATTTTCGAGCATTTTTCAACATTTCAAAGTATATTACATATTTTTGAAAAGCCCAATAATATATTTCGAAGAAATTAAAGAATAATTTTCAATATTATATATCTATTAAAAAACACTGAAATCATTTAAAAAATGGAAAAATTCTGGTAAAATTAATGTTTTACTGCAATTTTCGACGGTTTGGGAGCATTTAGAACTCTATTCAGACAAACTGATTTTTAGCTAAAATCATGTGGATTTTCACACTCGAATTAGTATTGACACATATTACACAAAATTGTCATATTTTAAGTTACTTTAAGCGTAAAATTCAATTCTATCAGTAATTTTCCCGACAAAAAATTTTGAAAATGCATGAATTTTATGCTAAAAAAAAAGGATTGTCTGAAAAGTGTTCTAAATGCCTAAATTCATTGAAAGATGGCGTAAAACATCTTTTTACATAATTGTTTCGATTTTTTCAATGCCTGAGGTATTTTTAAAAAACTATATGAAATATTCAAAATTATTTTTGATTTCTTCGAAATATTATTGCTTTTTTGAAAAATATGTAATTATACTTTCAAATGTTGAAAAATGGTAGAAAATATCATTCCATCATATCTATTTTTTAAAATGCCTGCAGCAATTGATAAAGTCGAAAATTTTTTAGCACTTTCGACAACCCCGATTTTTTAAGCTAAAATTCAATGGGATTTTCAAAGTTTTTTATTCAAAATACAGATGGAATTAAATTTTCGAAACATATTTCAACACATTAAAGTGTATTACATATTTTTTCAAAAAGCCCAAAAAAATTTTCGAAAAAATTCAAAAATAGTTTTTTGAATATTTCATGTATTTTTTAAAATACATGAAGCATTGAAAATATCGAAAAATATGAAAATGATGTTTTTACTGCATATTTCAATTTTCCAACGATTTTAGAGCAAATAGAACACTTTTCATACAACCTTGATTTTTTATGTAAAATTCATGGATTTTCAAAGTTTTTTTTATCAAAAAGACTGATGGAACTGATATTTTCGAGCATTTTCAACACATTAAAGTATATTACATATTTTTCAAAAAGCCCATAAAATTTCGAAGAAATTCAAAAATAATTTTGAATATTTCATATATTTTTTAAAAATACTTGAAGCATTAAAACAATCGAAAACATGTTAAAAGGGTTTTTTACTGCATATTTCGACGATTTAAAAGCATTTAGAACATTTTTTCAGACAAACCTAATTTTTAGCTAAAATTCATGGATTTTCAAATTTTTTATCAGTTACTGATGGAACTGAATTTTATGCTGAAAGTAACTTAAATATGACATTTTTTTGTGTAATATTGTGTCAATGCATATTTCATATATAAAAATCCATTTATTTTAGCTAAAAAATCATGTTTCTCTGAAAAGTGTTCTAAATGCTCCAAATCGTCGAAATAAGCAGTAAAACATGATTTAAACCCTATTTTTCGAATTTTTTGAATGCTTCAGGTGTTTTTAAAAAATATATGAAATATTCAAAATTATTTTTGAATTTCTTAGAAATGTTATGGGCTTTTTGAAAAATATGTAACTTACTTTAACTTGTTGAATTGCTCGAAAATTTTAATACCATCAGGAATTCTCATAAAAAACTTTGAAAATCCATGAATCTTAGCTAGAAATTCATGTTTGTCTGAAAAGTGTTCTAAATGCCAAATCGTCGAAATATGTAATAAAAATCATTTTGCAATATTTTTCGATTTTTTCAATGCTTCAGGTATTTTTAAAAAATATATACTGATGGAATTAATATTTTCGAGCATTTTTCAACATTTTGAAAGTATATTACCTATTTTTTCAACAACCTTAAAACTTCGAAGAAATTCAAAAACAATTTTTAACATTTCTTTTATTTTTTTTAAAAAATACCTGAAGCATTGAAATAATCGAAAATATTTGGGAAAATGATGCTTTACTGCATATTTCGACTTTTTGACATTTAGAACACTTTTCAGACAAACCTGAGATTTTTGCTAAATAAATGGATTTTCTAACTTTTTTATCAAAATTTCTGAAAGGAATTGAATTTTAATGCTGAAAGTAACTTAAATATGACATTTTCGGTAGTATTGTGTCAAAACTATTTTCAAAATTAAAATCCAATTATTTAGTAAAAATTTAATTTTGTGAAAAAATTCAAATCACCAAAGCGAAATTGCAGAAAACATCAAAATTACCATATTTTCGATTTTTCAAGCTTCAGTGTTTTCAAAAAATATATGAAAATTCAAAATAATTTTTCAATTCCTTCGAAATTTAAAGGCTTTTTGAAAAAAAATGTAATTTTCTAAAAATGTTGAAAATGATCGAAAAATTCAATTCTTCAGTAATTCTATAAAAACTTAAAAACCATGAATTTTAAACTAAAAAAAATCAGTTTGGAAAAGGTTTCTAAAGCTCCAATTCCAAATTTAAAAAAATTTTTTACCAAAAAAACAAATTTATATTTTTTTAAAAAAATCAAAATTTTAAACACAACAAAAAAAATTAAACTTTTTAAAAACAAACAAAACAAAAA
>NW_026467108.1:0-13122 GCF_026875155.1 Cherax quadricarinatus
AGAATTTTATTCCAGTGTTTGAGTCTCGGGCCTCTACTCGATAAACAGAGGGGCAAACCAGTTTTCTCTTCCCTGGATGGGAGAGATTTTTTTTTTGCCTGTCGCATTTTTTTTTTTGTCCATTTTTTTATTTTCTAGTGAGCGAAAGCCAGTCCCTCTCTGGGGTAGCTAGTGTAATTCCTTTATACCTATGGGCCCACCAGTATTGTCGCGTCGGGACGACGCGAGGTGCGTGGCCGAGCAAATGTAGACAGCCTGTACTGTCAGAGAAACACACCCTACCCGTCTGCTCTGACTAGTTCATATTTCGCGGCATTCAGTGCTGCCCTCTGTAGGCCTACCTAGGTCGGTGGGAAGCACAGACCACCCTCTCTCACTCCTCGACCGACCGACGTGATAGTCACAGGTGCTCCCCCTCCACGGACTGGCTTGCGGTCACTCCCTCACACTGCCCGTTGTGTACTCACTCCTACCCGATTAAAGCCAATCTAGTCCACGGCCGTATCATTGCTACCTACGCTACCTTCATCGGCACTAAACCGCTGTTCAGCAGTAAGAACAGCAATAACAAGCTGAGTCTCGACCCCTGCAACCACAATTAGGTGAGTACAATTAGGTGAGTACACACACACGCACACACACACACACATGGTAATGCATTATTTACAGCTAGCAAAGTCAGGGTATTTCTCCAGAATGGTCTGTAATATACCACTGTGGATAAAATACTTTGCCATTTCTTGAACATTTCTGAGTGAGTTGTTTCTAAATTCATTAATTTGATCACACTCCAGTACATAATGATGCAAGGTGTGACAATAGTCCATCTGGCAAAGTTTACATTTCGTTTGGTCTACATCTGGTGGTAGTGATTTAACCTGCCAAAGATACTTGTAACCCAGCCAGAGCCAGGCAGTAGTGACATCCAAGAGTCTGCTTATCTTGTTGGATGCACCATGGACATGTGGCTCCTCCTGCATGATGGAATGATGAAAGATGGACTGACTTGTGTCAATCTCCCTAAGTCTTAAGTCAATAAAGTTCATTTGAAGTTCTTTTCATATTATTGTTCTCAAAATGCTAAATGACAACCCAAGATTGTAATCGAGTTACTGGTGCAAATATTGATTTTTGAGTCAAACACACACCGAGCGCGCAAGTCACGCCTTCCGCGCTCCGCGAATATAAGTGTTTTTGAGGGCTACCCAAGTGTTCTGCAAGGGTTGCAAAGCGTGTCAGGGTGGTGAACAATCCTAGAAGTGTTTTTTAATCTGCCTGAGCCACAATTTTGTAAGTGATCTAGAAAGTAAAAACGTGGTGGTGCAGAGTGGGCAGGCTAGTGTGGGTGGTAAGGCGACGTGGTCAAGTGTCACCAAAGAAAGATAATAAAGTGAAACAATCGTGTGACCTGTAAGAGAAATACAGAGAATAGGGTACATTATTAACGAGAAGAAATTGAGGTGGATCTATGCCAGGACGTCACATCGAGCTGGACAATCTACAGGCTGCTACAGCTGCACTGCAAGTGCTGTATCCACCTATGAGTGGTTGTTTGGGTGTGATGTTCCAGGTTCCAATTAACCACCAAGCTGAATGTGAATGGTCTAACTCTCATAGAACGATAAAGAATAGCCACTCAAGTATTCAACAAGGAATAGCAATTGGTAATCCATTGAACAAGGCGAGTAACTTACTATAAACTAGGTGGCAGGTAAGCATAGGCAACATTGTAAGTAGGTGAGCGTCAAGTCCCAGGAGGGTGGGGGTCAGGTCACAAGAGGTTGTGGTCACAAGCGACCACTGAGAATCCACATTACACTCCAATGCACAAGTCACCTACTTATCAGACACATAATAAACCCACACATAATTCCACACATAATTACACACACACACACATACACACACACACACACACACACACACACACACACATCACCTACCCCCCTAACCATCCCTCCCTCCCTAATATTGTTGCAGTAATAACACCAGGAGGCAGCTCTGATGAAAACTCACACTCACACGAGCTTTTAAATCTCTGCACAAAATCAATTTAAACCCGCAAATAATAGAGCCTACTAGACTGGAGAATACACTAGACCTCATCTTCACTAACAATGATGATCTGATAAGAAATGTCACCATATCAAAAACAATATACTCAGATCACAATATAATTGAGGTTCAGACATGTATGCGTGGAGCCCCAGACCGAAAAAATGAGACTAGTCACGAGGGAGCATTCACCAAATTCAACTTCAATAACAAAAACATAAAGGGGACCAAGTAAAACCAAGTCCTAACCGATATAAGCTGGGAAGATATACTAAGCAACACAGACCCCAACTTATGCCCAGAACAGATTAACTCGGTGGCCTCGATGTATGCACAAGGCTTATTCCTCTAAGAAAAAGGAGGAGTAGATTGTAAAATAGAAAGAGACAGGCGCTCCCTTTACAGGCGACGGAAAAGATACAGAGCGGCTAAAAGAGGTAATATATTTTGAAATGCGTAGGGAGACACTGGTCAGAGAAATAGCAAGCATCGAACTTAAGCTAAAAGAATCCTTTAGGAGTCAGGAATCGTGGGAAGAACTAAAAGCCATAAATGAAATCGAAAGAAACCCAAAGTATTTCTTCTCCTATGCCAAATCAAAATCGAAAACAAGTCCAGTATTGGGCCCCTACTTAAAAACAAAATGGGTCCTACACAGATGACAGCAAGGAAATGAGTGAGCTACTCAAGTCCCAATTGACTCAGTTTTTAGCAAGCCCCCTAACCAGACTGAGAGTCAAAAGATCAAAATGAATTTTTTATGAGAGAGCCACAAAATTTGATTAAACAAGCCTATCCGATGTTTTCCTGACGCCAAATGACTTCGAACAGGCGATAAATGACATGCCCGTGCACTCTGCCCCAGGGCCAGACTCATGGAACTCTGTGTTCATCAAGAACTGAAAAGAAGCCCCTATCACGAGCCTTTTCCATCCTATGGAGAGGGAGCATGGACACGGGGGTCGTCCCTCAGTTACTAAAAAACAACGACATAGCCCCACTCCACAGAGGGGCAGTAAGCAACAGCAAAGAACTACAGACCAATAGCACTACATTTCCCCTATCATAAAAATCTTTGAAAGGGTCCTAAGAAACAAGGGTCACCACCCCTCTAGAAACCAAACAGTTACACAACCAGGGCAACATGGGTTTTGAACAGGTCGCTCCTGTCTGTCTCAACTATTGGATCACTACGACAAGGGCCTAAATGCACTAGAAGACAAAAAGAATGCAGATGTAATATATACAGACTTTGCAAAGCCTTCGACAAGTGTGACCATGGCGTAATAGCGCACAAAATGCGCGCTAAAGGAATAACAGGAAAAGTCGGTCGATGGACTATAATTTCCCCATAACAGAACACAGAGAGTAGTCGTCAACAGAGTAAAGTCCCAGGCAGCTACGGTGAAAAGCTTTTCCACAAGGCACAGTACTCGCTCCCATCTTGTTCCTCATCCTCATATCAGACATAGACAAGGATGTCAGCCACAGCACCGTGTCATTTCCTTTGCAGAATGACACCCGAATCTGCTGACAGTGTCTTCCATTGCAGACACTGCAAGGCTCCCGGCGGACATCACCCAAATCTTTCAGTGGGCTGCAGAAAAACAATATGAAGTTCAACGATGAGAAATTTCCATTACTCAGATATGGTAAACATTGAGGAAATTTAAAACTTCATCAGAGTACAAAACAAATTCTGGCCCAAAATAGAGCGAAACACCAACGTCAAAGACCTGGGAGTGATTATGTCGGAGGATTCACCTTCAAGGACCATAACATTGTATCAATCGCATCTGCTAGAAAAATGACAGGATGGATAATGAGAACCTCCAAAAATAGGGAGGCCAAGCCCATGTGACACTTTTCAGGTCACTTGTTCTATCTAGGCTGGAATATTGCTGCACACTAACAGCACCTTTCAAGGCAGGTGAAATTGCCCCACCTAGAAAATGTACAGAGAACTTTCACGGGGCGCATAACGGAGATAAAACAAACCCCAATTACTGGGAGCACTTGAGGTTCCTAAACCTGTATTCCCCGGAATGCAGGAGGGAGAGATACATGATTATATACACCTGGAAAATCCTAGAGGGACTAGTACCGAACTTGCACACGAAAATCACTCCACTATGAAAGCAAAAGACTTGCAGACGATGCACCATCCCCCAATGAAAAGCAGGGGTGTCACTAGCACGTTAAGAGACCATACAATAAGTGTCATGGGCCCGAGGTTTTTCAACTGCCTCCCCGCACACATAAGGGGGTTACCCAAAAGACCTGGCAGTCTTCAAGCTGGCACTGGACAAGCACCTAAAGTCAGTTCCTGATCAGCCGGGCTGTGGCTCGTACGTTGGTTTGCGTGCAGCCAGCAGCAACAGCCTGGTTGATCAGGCGCTGATCCACCAGGAGGCCTGGTCACAGACCGGGCCGCGGGGGCGTTGACCCCCGGAACTCTCTCCAGGTAAACTCCAGGTAAACACACACACACCC
This sequence comes from Cherax quadricarinatus, assembly GCF_026875155.1. Taxonomy (NCBI): domain Eukaryota; kingdom Metazoa; phylum Arthropoda; class Malacostraca; order Decapoda; family Parastacidae; genus Cherax; species Cherax quadricarinatus. Next base: position 4,549 of record NW_026467108.1, read on the forward strand.
CCTACCCCCCCAAACCCTCCCTCCCTCAACACACACACACACACACACACACACACACACAAGGGCAGACACTCATAGAAGCTTTAGACCCTAGTAACAATTTCTGCTTTTTATAACCCAGAATTACTTGTATGTATTAACAGTATCTCCTCCTCATACCTTCCCCATACACACGATCACACTCGTATACACACATACACACACACACACCAACCCCACCTGTACTAGGACAAATGGTAACTAACTAGGCGAAAAAACAAACACACACCCACACACCCACACACACACACACACACACACACCAAAACACCACCCACCACACACACAACACACACACATACACTAACACACACTCCACCACATAATACACACACCATATACACACACACACAAACCACACCCAACACACACACCACACAAAACCAAAAATAACCACACACACACACCCGTATGGAAAATTGGTAACAAAAACTAGGCGAATAACACACAACACACACACACACACACACACAACACACACAAAACCACACCCACACACAACACACAAAACACAACACACAAACGATAATAACCACAACAATTAATACGTAAAATCCAGAAAGGGCAATAAATGGAGAGAGAGCAAAATTGGGGAAAGATAAATGAGACTAAATTTGTGCCTACACGCCGGATCTTTCAACCACCCAAACCCCCCCCCAAACCCCCCCTCCCTCCAAAACAAGCACACACACAACACCACACACACACAACCCATTTTTCAGGAGGAGAGTGGTGGGGGCACCGGACGGAAAAAAGAGTTAAATGCCAACCCGCACGGATTCACGGAAAGGGAAATCCCGTGTCACAAAAAATTTTGGAGTTTTTTTGATAAAATAACAGAAGTAAGACACGAGAGAGAGGGGTGGGTTGATTGATCTTCTTGGAATGCAAGAAGGCCCTTTACAAAGTTCTTCCAAGAGATTAGTGCAGAGTAGAGCTAGGTGCATTAAAAGGAAGGGCACTGCAAAGGGGCAGAGAATACCTGACAGGGAGGGAAAAAACGAGTCATGGTACGTAAGTGACACGGGGGGCATGTGACGAGCGGGGTCCCACAGGGGTCGGTCCTAAACCCCGTGCTATTTTTGGGATATTGAACGACATGACGGAAGGGTTAGACTCAGAAGTGTCCCTTTTGCAGGATTGAAGTTAAAGAGGAGAATTAAATCTGATGAGGGCCAGGAGGACTTCAAAGAGACCTGACAGACTGGACACCTGGTCCAGCAATGGCTTTTTCGAATTTAATCCTGCCAAAAGCAAAGTCATGAAGATAGGGGAAGGGGGCAGAAGACCACAGAAAAGAGTATAGGCTAGGTGGCCAAAAAAACGCAAACCTCACTAAGGAGAAAGATTTGGGGGGGATAAACACCGGCTGCTCCGGAAGCACCCAAATCAGTAACTGCTGCAGCATATGGGCGCCTGGCAAAATGGAACGCATTCCGATACCTTAGAAGGAAACATTCAAGACACTGTACACCCGGGATGAGGCCCATACTGGGTATGCAGCACCCGTTTGGGAACCCCCACTTGATAAAGCACTCAAGAAACAGAGAAAATACAAAGGGTTTTCGACAAGGTTAGTTCCGAGCTAAGGGGAAAGTCCTATAAGAAAGAAAAAAGGGAAATCGGGCCCGCGACACTGGGGACAGGAGGGTCAGGGGAGACATGATAACGACATATAAAATACTGCGTGGAATAGCAAGGTGGCAAAGACAGGTTTCCAGGGAGGGGACACAAAACAAGAGGCCACAATTGGAAGTTGAAGACACAAATGAGTCAGGAGATATAGGAAGTATTTCTTCAGTCATAGAGTTTTAAAGGGAGGAAAACCCAGGGAAAATGACGTAGTGGAGGGAGGAACCTACACATTTTTTGACAGGTTTGTAAAATCATGGGCGGGGGGGGAGAGAGGGGGCCCCCCCTAGCAAACGGTGAAAGGGGGGCCAGGGTAAGATCGCCCCTGCAACACAAATGGTGGTAAAATAGGTGAGTAACCACACACACCATGCACACAACCTACACACACAATACCACACACCACACACATACATAAACACATACATACACACACACCAAACCACTCACACACAAAAACACACCCCAAACACAATACACACACAACCCCCACACCACACAAACCCCACCACACAACACCCAACCACCACCCACACAACACACAACACCAACACACACACACACCACACCCACACCACACACACACACACCACACACACAACCACACATAACAAAGCACACACACACACACCACAAAACAAACAAACACCACACACACACACAGCCCACACACAACCCACACACACACACCCACCCCACACACCCACACACAACACCCAAAAACACTCACCACACAACAACACCCACACACACACAACACACACCCAAAACACACACACACACACACCACCCCAAAACACAAGACATCACACATACACACACACACCCCCTCCCCACTTGACCAACACTTGACAAAAACACGTACCCCCCCTCTCCTAACCACCTCCCCCCCTTCCCTAACCCCTCACCTTCCACCTCCCCCTCCCCAAACCCCCTAACCCCCCAAAACCGTCAAACCCCCCCCCAACTACCCCCTCCCTCCAATAACCATCCTCCCCCCCCCCCATAACTACCCCTCCCTCTCTCCCCAAAACCCATCTAACCCCCCCCCCCAACTATCTCTACCCCTCCAATACCATCCCCCCCCTCCCCACAAACCATCCCCCTCCCCTTTAAACCCCCTTTTCCCCCCTCCCCAACCACCCGTTCTGTGGAGCAAGGGGGGAACCTAAAAACCAGGATGAGGAAAGGGGCCCCCAAGGCGAATTGGGAGGGAGGAATGGAGGTAGAGCTCAAAAAAAGGAAGACTGGGGAAGGAGAAAATGAGCTGGAAAGGAAGATGGAAGAGGATTAGCAGCAGATTTAGAAGGGGAAGCAACAGGCCAAGCAGCAGAAATCAAGATAGGAGATTAGAAGAGGAGCTGGGAAAATCTGAAAAACGCCAGAGACAAAGATATTACAGAAGTAGCATCGGTAATGGTACATCAAAACGATAAAGGTCTGAAGGAAGCATGGAAACTAAATGTATGCAGAGGTCCTGCAAACCCACTGGGGCCAAAAAAAAAGACAGGGAGCACATGGACAGAATGAAGGTTGGAAGACATTGAAGGAATAGGACATGTGCAGGGACCTCACAGTCCGTGGGGGCCAGAAACAGGTGAGCGGAAGGAAAACCCAAAAAGCATAGGGGCCATAACGGGGGAAGGGACTGAAGGAAGGAAAATTCCACGGGAAAGAAAAAACAATCAGAGGATGCAATGGGGTCACAGCGGGAGGTGGGCAGGGGGGATCCGTGTTTGTTATGGGCTAGATGAAGTTAAAGGGGAAAAATTATGTGAAAAAAAGCAGGAGGGGAAAAAACGATTGAAGAATCATGAAGGGGATAGGTGAGGGGGACATGACCCCGGTAGCAAATTTTCGGAGAATTGGGTGGGTCACAAAGAAAAGGGATCGCCTCTCAAAGTAATTTTAAGGCAGAATCAAACCCCAAAAAATATCCTGCAGGGAAAACACGGCTGGAGGCAAGCAGGAGTTCCCGGGTGTGTACCTCGATCGAGACAGAACACAGGACGAAAGGAAGACAATGAAAGGTTCAAAAAAAGAAGGAGGGAAAAGGGGAGAAAGAAAAAGGGAGCAGAACAAAACCCGGTCAAAAGGAAGGGCAAGCACACCCCCAGAAAACCGCAGAAAGGGCTCCGCCACAACACCCCCCAAGGCAATGAACAATCCAAACCAACCATCCACACCCATCCCCCTTTTTTTCCCCCCCGACCACGTTACAGTATTAGAACGAAGTTTAAGGTTTTTGGACACAAATGCGATGGGTTAACGAATAAAATGAGGAATGGCAAAAAAAAGAATCAATGGGGAAGTCCCAGACACATAGCGTTACAGAAACAAAACTCACGGAGACAAAAAAGCAAACTTCCCCCCCAGGTACCAGATTGAGGGAAAAAAAAGAAGGGGCCGGGGGGGGAGGTGGGGGGGTTTGCTCTGCTCGTAAAAACAGAGGAAATTCGAGAAAATGGAAGGCTAGATGAGACGGGAAAAGAGAAAATAGCAGGTACACTTCAGGCTGGGGAACACAAAATGGTCATTGCAGTGATGTATAATCCACCACAGAACTGCAGGAGGCCAAGAGAGGAATATGAAGAGAGCAACAGAGCAATGGTGGACACACTTGCTGAGGTGGCAACAAGAGCTCACTCCAGCAGAGCAAAGTTGCTGGTTATGGGGATTTCAACGACAGGGAGATTGACTGGGAAAACCTGGAGCCACATGGGGGTCCCGAAACATGGAGAGCCAGGATGTTGGACGTGGTGCTGGAAAACCTCATGCACCAACATGTTAAGGACAATACCAGAGTGAGAGGGGAGGATGAACCAGCAAGATTGGACCTTGTGCTCACCCTGGGCAGCTCAGACATTGAGGACATCAAGTATGAGAGTCCCCTAGGAGCTAGCGACCACGTGGTTCTGTGCTTTGAATACATAGTAGAGCTGCAAGTGGAGAGAATAACAGGAGTTGAATGGGAAAATCCTGACTATAAAAGAGGGGACTACGTAGGGTTGAAGAACTTCCTGCGGGACGTCCAGTGGGACAGAGAACTGGCAGGAAAGCCAGTAAATGAAATGATGGAATATGTAACAACAAAATGCAATGAGGCAGTGGAAAGGTTTATTCCCAAGGGCAACAGTAACAACAGGAAGACCAGAATGAGCCCCTGGTTTACCCGACGGTGTAAGGAGGCAAAAACGAAGTGCAATAGAGAATAGAAAAAGTACAGAAGGCAGAGAACACACGAAAATAGGGAGATCAGTCGCAGAGCCAGGAATGAGTATGCACAGGTAAGGAGGGAGGCCCAGCGACAGTATGAAAATGACATAGCATCGAGAATCAAGACTGACCGAAACTGTTGTATAGCCACATCAGGAGGAAAAAACAACAGTCAAAGACCAGGTGATCAGTTTAAAAGGACAGAAGGTGGAGAACTCACAAGAAATGATCAGGAGGTATGTGAGGAGCTGAACAGGAGATTTAAGGAAGTTTTTACAGTAGAGACAGGAAGGACTGTGGGAAGACAGCACAGAAGGGAACATCAAGAGGGAATATACCAACAAGTGTTGGATGACATACGAACAACTGAGGAGGAGGTGAAGAAGCTCTTAAGTGACCTTGACACCTCAAAGGCGATGGGACCGGACAACATCTCCCCATGGGTCCTTAGAGAAGGAGCAGAGATGCTGTGCGTGCCTCTAACCACAATCTTCAACACATCCCTTCAACACATGTCGGTATTGTATACCATTTTGATGTTCATCTTGTCAGACACTGCAACACATGGCATCTTGGTACAGAAAACACCTTGGACAAGCTTTTCCAGTGAGAAGTGTTGGATCTGAGAGGGACATGACCTCTCAGTGGTTACATTATCACTACTACTACTACTACTACTACTACTACTACTACTACTCTGCACCTCTCCTTCCGACAGTATTTAAGTCTCCGCACTGTCGCTTGATCTTCAGATAGTTCCTGACTATGGAACTGAACTTCTCCAGGCCGAGGGACTGACAACCTCAAATTCTACGACTACAAGGGTGATGGACTGATTACATCGTCTTCTCATCTCTACTGTTCCTGCCTACTTTCTGTATTCGACTGAAGAAGCCTACTGTGTAGGCGAAACGTTTCGGAATAAAGTTGTCTAACTGTTGCATATGTGTCTTACCTAACAACCTGTCGGTATTGTATACCATTTTGATGCACATCCCTTGAAACTGGACAACTACCTGAGAAATGAAAGACAGCTAATGTAGTCCCCATATTTAAGAAAGGAAACAGAAACGAGGTGCTAAACTACAGACCTGTGTCTCTGACATGTATTGTGTGCAAAGTCATGGAGAAGATTATCAGGAGGAGAGTGGTCGAACACCTGGAAAGGAACAAGATTATAAATGAAAACCAGTATGGGTTCATGGAAGGCAAATCTTGTATCACAAACCTCCTGGAGTTTTATGACAAGGTAACAGAAGTAAGACACGAGAGAGAGGGGTGGGTAGATTGCGTTTTCCTAGACTGCAGGAAGGCCTTTGACACAGTTCCCCACAAGAGATTAGTGCAGAAGCTGGAGGATCAGGCGCATGTGAAAGGGAGGGCACTGCAATGGATAAGGGAATACCTGACAGGGAGGCAGCAACGAGTCATGGTACGTGAAGAGGTATCACAGTGGGCGCCTGTTATGAGGGGGGTCCCACAGGGGTCAGTTCTAGGACCAGTGCTATTTTTGATATATGTGAACGACATGATGGAAGGAATAGACTCTGAAGTGTCCCTGTTTGCAGATGACGTGAAGTTGATGAGAAGAATTATATCGGACGAGGATGAGGCAGGACTGCAAAGATATCTGGACAGGCTGGACATGTGGTCCAGTAACTGGCTTCTCGAATTCAATCCAGCCAAATGCAAAGTCATGAAGATTGGGGAGGGGCAAAGAAGACTGCAGACAGAGTATAGGCTAGGTGGACAAAGACTACAGACCTCACTCAGGGAGAAAGACCTTGGGGTGACCATAACACCGAGCACATCACCGGAGGCACACATCAACCAAATAACCGCTGCAGCATACGAGCGCCTGGCACACCTGAGAATAGCGTTCTGATACCTTAATAAGGAATCGTTCAAGACACTGTACACTGTGTATGTTAGGCCCATACTGGAGTATGCAGCACCAGTCTGGAACCCACACCTGGTCAAGCACGTCAAGAAGTTAGAGAAAGTACAAAGGTTTGCAACAAGGCTAGTCCCAGAGCTCAAGGAATGTCGTACGAGGAAAGGTTAAGGGAAATCGGACTGGACGACACTGGAGGACAGAAGGGTCAGGGAGACATGATAACGACATACAAGATACTGTGGGGAATAGACAAGGTGGACAGAGATAGGATGTTCCAGAGAGGGGACACAGGGACAAGGGGTCACAACTGGAAGCTGAAGACTCAGACGAGTCACAGGGACGTTAGGAAGTATTTCTTCAGTCATAGAGTTGTCAGCAAGTGGAATAGCCTAGCAAGTGAAGTAGTGGAGGCAGGAACCATACATACTTTTAAGAAGAGGTATGACAAAGCTCAGGAAGCAGAGAGAGGACCCAGTAGCGATCAGTGAAGAGGCGGGTCCAGGAGCTGAGTCTCGACCCCTGCAACCACAATTAGGTGAGTACACACATACACACATACACACACACACACACACGCACATACACTGGTACTGGTACTGGAAAACCTCATGCATCAACATGTTAGAGACACTACCAGAGAGAGAGGAGAGGATGAACCTTGAGTAGTTCGGACATCGAGGGTATCATGTATGAAAGGCCCCTGGGAGCTAGTGATCATGTGGTTCTGTGCTTCGACTACATAGTTGAGCTCCAAGTGGAGAAAGTAGCAGGAATAGGCTGGGAAAAACCAAACTACAAAAGGGGAAACTACTCAGGCATGAGGAACTTCCTTCAAGACATTCAATGGGAGAGGGAACTGACAGGAAAACCAGTACAAGAAATGATGGACTATGTGGCAACAAAATGCAAGGAGGCAGAGGAGAGGTTTGTTCCCAAGGGAAACAGAAATAATGGGAAGAACAGAACGAGTCCTTGGTTCACCAAAAGGTGTAGGGACGCAAAAACTAGGTGTACTAGAGAATGGAAATGGTAGAGAACTCAGGAAAATAAAGAAATTAGCTGAAGAGCCAGAAACGAATATGCACAGATAAGAAGGGAGGCTCAGAGACAATATGAAAATGACATAGCATCAAAAGTAAAGACTGACCCGAAGCTGTTGTAAAGCCACATCAGGAGGAAAACAGCCTGATCAACCAGGCTGTTACTGCTGGATGCATGCAAACCAACGTATGAGCCACAGCCCGGCTGATCAGGAACCGACTTTAGGTGCTTGTCCAGTGCCAGCTTGAAGACTGCCAGGGGTCTGTTGGTAATCCCCCTTATGTATGCCGGGAGGCAGTTGAACAGTCTAGGGCCCCTGACACTTAGTGTATGGTCTCTTAACGTGCTAGTGACACCCCTGCTTTTCATTGGGGGGATGCTGCATCGTCTGCCAAGTCTTTTGCTTTTATAGTGAGTGATTTTCGTGTGCAAGTTCGGTTACTAGTCCCTCTAGGATTTTCCAGGTGCATATAATCATGTATCTCTCCCGCCTGCATTCCAGGTAATACAGGTTCAGGAACCTCAAGCGCTCCCAGTAATTGAGGTGTTTTATCTCTGTTATACGCGCCGTGAAGGTTCTCTGTACATTTTCTAGGTCAGCAATTTCACCTGCCTTGAAAGGTGAGTATAACACCGAGCATATCTCCTGAGGTGCACATCAATCAGATAACTGCTGCAGCACACGGGCGCCTGGTAAACCTACGGATAGCGTTACGATACCTCAGTAAAAATTCGTTTTTAAAACTCTG
>NW_026467109.1:0-13307 GCF_026875155.1 Cherax quadricarinatus
GAAACAATATGAGAAGAAGTGACTCTTTGGGTTGGAATCAAACCCTTACGTTTTGCTGTTAGTGAAACTTCGTCAGTTTCAGAAACAATGTACATCAAATTTGAGTTTCTTTAAAAACATAAAAACAATTATTTTCTCTTCTAGAATTGTAGACAATTTTGAATAAACAGAATAAAAAAAATAGTGAAAACTCGATTTTTTGGGCGATTTATTTTTAATTTTGACGAGTTTAGAAAGTCGCTCAACACTTGACGATTTTGTACCAGATTCGCTACGTTAACTATAAAGTTCTCTTCCACTGTCCTCCGGCGAAGGTTTTAACTACAAAACGCCTTATCCGATCGGCTTCAAACTTGCTGAGGTATTACAGGGTGAAAGTTCATGGAATTTGGTTTCCAATCGATAATATTAAAAATTCTCTTTTGATCCCCTTTAAACTTTGAACAGTCGTGTATCCTACTTAGCAGGAATTTTAATATTATTAACGAATTATAAAAATGTTAATTTTTTTATCACTTTCATTTTCGAAAAGGTATAATAATATTCTCAATTAAATTATACTTCTTGATGTTTGGTGAGGGGCTCTTGATCCAAGAAACTGGATTTATCCTCTTCCTCCATAGATGGTGTTTGGGTAGAAGATTTCTTGGATTCTGTGTAATAACTGGAGAATGTCTATTCTGATCGGCTTCAAACTTTTAGTGCTGTTGTTTTTTTCTCAAAGGAAACTTCTGCTTGAATTTAGATGGTGTCAGTTTCCACGTGCCAGATTCATCAATGATTTATTATGTAAATGTTGACAATGGTATTAAATACCGACAGATTGACGAGTAAGACACAGGTGCGACAATTGAGTATCTTTATTGTTGAAAAGTTTTGCCTACACAGTGGGTTTCATCAGTCAGATACAGAGGCAGCAGGTGTAATAGTTAAATAAAGATGATGTAATCAGTCCATCAACTTTGGAGAAAAAGTATTTGAGGTGATCAGTCCCTCAGCCTGGAGAAGAGTTCAGCTTCATGATCTCTGTCTCTGTGTGTGTGTGTGTGTGTGTATATATATATATATATATATATAATATATATAAATATATATATATATATATATATATATATATATATATATATATATAAACCTTCAATTTTTAACCCCCTCATCACCTAATTCTTTTTAACTTCATGAGAAAATAACATTGGCTTAATTTTATCGTCATTAAATATTTATGTGTGGCTCTTTAGGCATGAAGATTATGTGGAATAATACTACATAATAACAGTAAACTCCCAACTCTCTTGCATCCGAATATCCGACTCATTTGCCTGCAAGAGATTTTTCTTTTGGAATATTCTGTGCTCATTACTTGAGTAAAGTAGTTAACGTTTTTGATGTTCAATCTTCTCTCGTAGAAATGCTGGAAAAACCGTTATTGGTAAGGTGATTTTCGCTTTGCAATGCGCTAATCTGATCTCGTTTCTTTTTTTTTCATAGGATATTTTTTATGTTCACTAATATTATCATTGGGTTTTAAATCACGACACATGTTGAAGAAGGGAGTTCATCTCCTTGACAAGCCTAAGGAGAAGATTTTAGGCTCGAAGCTTCCTTCTGCTGGCCATGTACTTAGTGTTTCCTTCCTCCTCATTGATCTATTGAAAAAGTCGAAGAGAAGCGCTGAAGCGGTTTGGGAAGATACTGAGGGCCTTTGGGCCAAAGCCAAAATTCCGACAAGAAATCAGAACTATGGTACCTTCAAGTGCCTCTCTTTCCACAATGACTGGATTCTTTTTGAAGAAAAACATGAACAGACACAGCCAGGTGCAGAGAAAAGAAAATGACATTCAGAAACAGGCTTGCGAACCTGTTTGACGTGGCTCATGTGAGAGCTCTTTCCATCGTGAAGAACGAAGAGGTTCAGGCTATCATGCTGGCTCGGTGGGAACCTGGAAGGCGAGCTACCACTGGATCCCTCGATAAGATAACAGATAGGAAGGAAACGACGGCTGCAAAGCTGGAAATGCAGGAAGAAAAGAGGAAGCAGAAATTGGCAAGTGAGGCTTCTTTATCTTCACAGGCAGTAAAAATGGCATCTTCTCTTTGCGCAGTTGTTTCTGCATCAGAATCCAAGGGAAAGAAGGAAATCGTAGAGGTGGTGATAGTCCACTAAAAAGTGCCAAAAAGAAAATGAAGAATATGATCCCAACCGATGTTGCCGCAGCATTTGACCGTTCAAAACTGAATGATCGAATAACAAGGTAAGCCATCACATAAACGGCAAAGAGCCTTACGTTACTACCTAGAACTCAAAAGATACCGAGAACATCATCACAGCAACTTAGGAATAGCATTGAATAGTGAAGCTAAGAAGGTTCCGTTCATCGTTCACTGGGATAGAAAGTTCGTTCTGCAAAGGCACTTTCAGTCATTATCAGTACCACTACTGGGCAGTGTCTGCTCATTGGAGCCCCAAAGCTCCAATCAGTAGTTTTTGTTGTCCAGCTTCACCAAGAATGGGAAATAACAAGGTGCGCCACTGGAATGATTTGATGTGACTGCCTCAAACACTCGAAGGTCCTCAGGTGTACGCGTTCACCTGGAGCAGCGACTGGGAAGGAACCGTCAATATTTTGCTTGCCGCTACCACGTGAAATAAATGAAGATGTCTGGACTTCAGTGCTTGATATTTCTTTGATATTTCCTTGTTCAAGAGGTTCAAGGCAAAATGGAATTTCTTTGACCAGTCCAACTTTGCTATATGTCTGGAGAATGAAGAGATCCTGTTGGTCATCAGCAAAAAAAGCAGAGAAGTGCGTCAGTTCGCACACAAGGGTCTGGAATCAGGAAAATACCAAGGCGATTACCGAGAATGCATGGAGTTGTCTACCCTCTTTCTTGGAGCAAAGACTCCTGGTACCTTTTCAAGCCTCCAGTAGCAATGTATCAAGCTCGGTTAATGAAGAAAGTCTTGTACTCCCTGAGATTTAGATGTTTCAGAAGCAGTTGAAACATCTAAATCTTCAGGGTTACTGCAAGTAATCATCATTAGGAAGATGGTTACTGCAAGTAGGAACCTTCCTAACAGCCTGGAGCACAGATCCGATCGCTGTAGCGGTGTCATTCCCTGGTCTGTAGCTCCTTCAAGAACGTCGTCAATACCGCTACATGAAAATCACAAATCAAATGAAATGGTGACACTCAAAAAGGCAATTTTGAGGGTATTGAAAGATAGGGAAGGCGACCATTACTCCTCGAAACGTGTCAGTCTTTCACAGAGTCCCTTTCCAGTGATTTATTTTTTGGTTTCTTCAGGCACTTAAAATCAACACATTCATCTGTCTAGCCTTCCAAAAAGTTCTTCGGAAGGTGGGAAACATCAAGGTTGCTATGATGTAAATGGTTTATAAAACTGACAAGTTGAAGCTTGAGACACTTGTGCAACAATTAGGAATCTTCACTGCGGAAACATACCGCCAGCCAGTGACTTCTTCAGTCCAATACAGAGAAGAACGGTGAAAAATGAATAGACATCTTGATTGATGGACTAAACACATCGACTTCCGGCTGAGGGACTGTTTACCTCAAACTCCTACTAATCTTTCACGTTCTTCTCTGTATTGGACTGAAGAAGCCACTGGCTGGCGAAACGTTTCCAAATGCACAAGTGTCCCATTCTTCAGAGTCGCTCTAATTCAGAAGTACAATGGAAAGTAATGTTCACCAAGAATGAAGCGCAACTCCGGTACCTATTGCAAGTTGTCAACCTCAAACAAAAAGAAATTTCCAATGGGCAACAAAGAGTGGTGTGACCAGCAACGATACCCTCAGTCACTAATACCCATCCCAGCTCGGCAGACCCACGGGCCGTCCCTGTGGTAATTCCACTGCTTCTCACACACTGACCTATACTACCCACTCGAATATTACCGCTATTTCCACACTGACTTGAGCAGCTCAGCGGAATATTTCTCTTCTTACACTGACCTAATTAGTCCATTGGAGTATTAACGTCTTTCTCACACTAATGTTTCAGAATTCGTGTTTCTGATATTCCTTTCTCTACCTTATTGATCTCAAGAACCCACTGGAATATTCTTTTCCTGCCGTTGCTGGCATGAAAAGTATTCTGAAATATTTCTCTCTCTCCCATATAAGATCTCTGGAACACGTTGGAATATTCTTATCTCTCCCATACAGGTCTCTGGAAAATATTGGAATACTCCTGCCTCTTCCATACAGATCTCTGGAAAATGTTGGAATATTCCTGTCTCAACTCATTCTGGACTCGGAAGCTCGCGGCAACAAATCGTTGGAATATTCGCCCGCCTTGCAACAAAGAGCGGGATTTATTTTTTTTCTGCAGAATGTACGTGGCAGCATCTGTGAACCTGGCCTGGTAAACGTATCTTGGCCCACTACTAACAAGACTTGCCAAAATTTTGCAAGCATTTATTATCTTGCACATTTCCTTAGCTAAATGTCGGTGACCTCCAGCGAAAGAGGAAGTGGGAATTAGATGGAGGGAGGGAAGAAGAAGATGGAGGGGAGAAAGAACGGGAGAGAATGAAGGACACTGGTGTACGTATTATCGGCTTCACCATACTTGTTCTGGAACCAGAAATCAGAGAGTTTATCATCCATCCTCAAAGAAAGGAGAGCGAAACGTTACCACAATAAAAATGTCGCATTAGTTGCACATGTGTCGTTTTACCAAACACATTGTAGGTAATTCCACAAAACATTATTACAGTTTCAAACACTCTAGCTCTTTTATTGAACTTCCTCTATTAACTCACCACTTTCTGGTGTTATCCTTTGTTTAACGTTCATATTTCTGTTTTCCAGAACTCTGGTTTCCTCGTTTCCTTCATCCATGAACATATCCTGCATGGAATATGGCGTCGTTTTATTTATCATCAGAAGAACCTAACATCAGCAAGCGTCTTTTTTTCTCTAAATGAAAGATCCCGTAATGTTTCCGACTGTTGACTAGCACTGGAGCAAATGTAAAAAATGTGTGAATGTAAGTGTGAGAGTGAGGTGTTTATTTACTTGTGTATGTAAATGTGTAGTGACAAGACTAGAGCTGACGCACGTCCCGTCTGTGTTTTATTTTTTATTTGACTATATAGTAAGATGACGCACATAGCGTCTCCTCATTGACTCAATTTGCTGACTACGCTGCTGGTTCCGTAAACTGTAAATATTGCTTCTTGTACCTTCCTACTGTTTAGTCCAGAATGTTCTTTCTCCCCTGACTCTCTCTCTCTCTCTCTCTCTCTCTCTCTCTCTCTCTCTCTCTCTCTCTCTCTCTCTCTCTCTCTCTCTCTCTCTCTCTCTCACCTTTAGCACAGTTTGTCTCACTCACAGTTCGACAGTATGACGCCTCAATTCGCTTCACTTTTTCAAAGAAATTAATCTCACCAAAACCCGCTGCTTCGTGTTGCAACCCACTCCCAATGTATGTGTACTCACCTATTTGTGGTTGCAGGAGTCTAGTCACAGCTCCTCTGTGTGTGTGTGTGTGTCTACTCACCTATTTGTGATAGCAGGGGGAGAGTCACAGCTCCTGCGTATGTGATGTGTACTCATCTAGTTGTGGTTGCAGGGGTCGATTCATAGCTCCTTTCCCCGCCTCTTCACTGGCCGCTACTCAGTCTCTCTTCCCACTCCATAAGCTTTATCATACCTCTTCTTAAAGCAATGTATGGATCCTGCCTCCACTACATCACTACCCAGACTATTCCACTTCCTGACAACTCTGTGATTGAAGAAATACTTCCTAACATCCCTGTGGTTCATCTGAGTCTTCAACTTCCAACTGTGACTCCTTGTTGCTGTGTTCCATCTCTGGAACATCCTGTCTCTGTCCACCTTGTCGATTCCTCTCAGTATTTTATATGTCGTTACCATGTCCTCCTATCTCTCCTGTCTTTCAGTGTCGTCAAGTCGATTTCCCTTAACCTCTCCTCGTTGGACATACCCCTTAACTCCGGGACTAGTCTTGTTGCAAAAATTTGCACTTTCTCTAGTTTCCTTACATGCTTGGCTAGGTGAGGGTTCCAAACTGGTGCTGCATACTCCAATTTGGGCCTAGCGTACACAGTGTACAGGTTCCTGAATGACTCCTTATTTAGATGTCGGAATGCTGTTCTTAGGTTTGCTAGGCGCCTGTATGCTACAGCAGTTGTTTGGTTGATGTGCGCCTCAGGAGATGTGCCTGGTGTTATACTCACCCCAAGATCCTTTTCCTTGAGTGAGGTTTGTAGTTTCTGGCCCCCTAGTTTGTACTCCGTCTGTGGTCTTCTTTGCAATTCCCCAATCCTCATGACTTTGCACTTGGTGGGGTTGAACTCCAGGAGCCAGTTGTCGGACCAGGCCTGCAATCTGTCTAGATCTCTCTGTAGTTCTGCCTGGTCCTCTTCTGATTGAATTCTTTTCATCAACTTCACATCATCTGCAAACAGGGACACTTCGGAGTGTAGTCCTTCCGTCACGTCGTTCACAAATACCAGAACGATCCCAGTGGCCCCTCGCTAGTTACAGGCGTTCACTCTGATACCTCGCCTTGCTGTTGTCTTCCGGACAGGTATTCCTTGATCCATTGTAATGCCTTCCCTTTTATCCCTGCCTGGTCCTCCAGCTTCCGCACTAATCTCTTGTGTGGAACTGTGTCAAACGCCTTCTTACAGTCCAAGAAAATGTGTGTGTGTGTGTGTGTGTGTGTGTGTGTGTGTGTGTGTGTTTTCCTATTTTTGATTGCAAGGGACAAGTCACAGCTCCTGGCTATGCCTCCTAGGAGGATGTCCCTCCTAGCCACGTGGGTCCTGTCATGTTCATTGCTAAATGGCACCTGAATTCACTGATTTTTCGTCATGACTATTACTACTACTATCACGACTTCTACTTCTACTCCTACTACTACTACTACTACTACTGCTACCACCACCACCATTACTACCACCACCATTACTACCACCACCATTACTACCACCACTATTGCTACTACTACTTATGCTGCAAATAATAATAATATTAATAATTTTAATAAATAATTAAATTGAACACATTTGAAGATGCAGGAGTTAACTCCCAGGTTCTGGCTGATCCTCATAACCAAACTTCTTCCTTGTGGTCCCTGTCGTTCCACTCCTTAAATTTTGCTAGCCAGTCTCTTCACGTACTAAACATTTAAGCTTCTAAGACACCTACTATAAAATTCACCCCAAGATCTTTATTTTTATCGATTCCTGAAGCTTCTATCCCTTGTATACTGTAGAATCTGACTTTGTCTACTTTCTCCCTTCATGATGTTTATAACTTTGCCCTTATTAAGAAATAACTCCATGAACAGTACACAAAAAACTCGCACTCAGAAGGAAGAAGCTTAGGACAATGTTTCGGCCCGACTCGGACCATTTAACAAGTCACACAAACACAAAAGAGTGAGGGAGCCAGTATATGTACTCGAGGAGGCCAGGGACGGGACAAAGAGAGGAAGAAAAAGAAGTAGTGGTAATACTGGTTAATTAGCTTTGTAAGCAGGATTTAATCTCCCTATTTATCTGGCATCTGCAAACAGCGATACTTAAGTCTTTTTATAACTTCTGTTATGGCACTGTTTCACTCTCAGCACTGGCCATGTGGGAGCCTAATCTTCAAGTCTGCTCCATGCAAATTTGATCCCTCTCACTATCACTCTCTGTGTCCACTGCTTTAGGCATTCTATGATTTATTGATTTACCTTTCACGTTACATGTGTTCTTGCAATTTCTGGCTTAGCCTTGATGAGGTACAAAATCAAATGCAAACCTACGATCCAAGACGCAAACAGCCCGCACAGAGAGGAATGAAACTTATGACTACGTTTCGGTCCGATTTGTACCCTGTTTGACTAGTTAATGGTCCAAGTCGGACCAAAACGTCGTCATAAGTTTTCATTCTCCTATGTACGGGTTATATGTGTATTCTTCCAATCACGGAACTGTGGCATTTTTATACAGAAAAAAATGGTATACTGACACTGACAAGACGAAGAAAAACACTCTTGTATAGTTCAGGATATTTATAAGAGGACACGAGTATATATAGTCTCAGGAGTGTCAGGTGGTGAGCTGCAAGAAGCTGTTGATACTAGTAGTAGTTGTTGTAATGTAGTAGTAGTAATAGTAGTAGTAGTAGTAGTAGTAATGTAGAAGTACTAGTAGTAGTAGCATTAGTACTACTAGTAGTAGCAGTAGTAGTACTAGCAGTAGTAGAAGTAGTGCTAGTAGAAGTAGTTCTAGTTGTAATAATAGTAGTAGTAGCACTAGTAGTAGTAATGTAGTAGTAGTAGTAGTACTATTAGTAGTAGTAGTAGTAGTAGAAATAGTAGTAGTAGTTGCAGTAGTAGTAGTAGAAGTACTAGTAGTAGAAGTAGTATTAGTTGAAGTAGTAGTAGTAGTAGTAGTTGTTGTTGTTGTTGTTGTTGTTGTTGTTGTTGTTGTTGTTGTCGAAGTATTGGTAGTTGCAGTAGTAGTAGTAGTAGTAGTAGTAGTAGTAGTAGTAGTAGTAGTAGTTGTTGTTGTTGTTGTTGTTGTTGTTGTTGTTGTTGTTGTTGTTGTTGTTGTCGAAGTATTGTAGTTGCAGTAGTAGTAGTAGTAGTAGTAGTAGTAGTAGTAGTATAGTAGTAGTAGTAGTAGTAGTAGTAGTAGTAGTAGTAGTAGTAGTAAGATGGGTTGGGTCTGAGAAGGACCTGTCAACATCATGTTGCAGCAGTCTCCAGAATAGCTAGAATCCTGTTGATCATCAATTTGGTTATAGTGCAAATTGGACAGTTTCACTGAGAGCAATTAGGACTACCTCTGTACTCGTTCACCGTCGAAAATTTTCCTTATCGACCAATCTTTCTGTTCTCTACGATCCACGAATCCGCAGCTTATCCACCGATGCCATTCCTGATTCACAAAACAAGAATTGGTATCAACAGAAGGATGTTGTGGTGAATCAGATCATGTGCAACACCTAGGTACCTTTATTTTGCAAAAATGATAAAGCCACTCCTTGCCGAAACATCTGAGAAATAAAGGTGCCGAGGTGAGGCACATGTGTCTCATTCATCAACTAGCTGGTATATACCACTGATCGACTGGTATAAGGATGTGGCAGAGAATATGAAGGCACAATATAGTGGCTGGAATGTTGCACATACGCCCGGCACATAGGAGAATGTTGCACATACGCCCGGCACATAGGAGAATGTTGCACATACGCCCGGCACATAGGAGAATGTTGCACATACGCCCGGCACATAGGAGAATGTTGCACATATGCCCGGCACATAGGAGAATGAAACTTATTACGACGTGTCGGTCCGTCTTGGACCATTAACTAGTGACTAGTTAATTGGGTATGTGGTAGAGGGCGAGAGGTAGGGATAAAGAGTACTCAAGTGGTGAAAGGAAACAAGAGAAAGTTTAAGTGTTGACAAGTTCAGAAACAGAGAAGAAAGTTAAGAGAAAATATTTTTTTCTACCTCTTTACACACCCTACTGCTTCACTTTCCACACCCTACTGCTTCACTTTCCACACCCTACTGCTTCACTTTCATCATCCTCCCTTCACTCATCCTCAATTCCTCATCCCAATTAACCTCCCTTGATCATCCTACCTTCCATCATCCTCCCTTTCATCCTACTCCCTACCATTATCCTCACTCCCACTATCCTCCCTCACACTCTGCAACACACCCTCACACTCTGCAACACACCATCACACTCTACAACACACCATCACACTCTGCAACACACCCTCACACTCTACAACACACCATCACACTCTGCAACACACCCTCACACTCTACAACACACCATCACACTCTGCAACACACCCTCACACTCTACAACACACCATCACACTCTGCAGCACACCCTCACACCCTGCAGCACACCCTCACACTCTGCAGCACACCCTCACACTCTGCAACACACCCTCACACTCTGCAACACAACCCTCACACTCTGCAGCACACCCTCTCACCCTGCAGCACACCCTCACACTCCGCAGCACACCCTCACACTCTGCAACACACCCTCACACTCTGCAGCACACCCTCACACTCTGCAACACACCCTCACACTCTGCAACACACCCTCACACTCTGCAGCACACCCTCACACTCTGCAACACACCCTCACACTCTGCAACACACCCTCACACTCTGCAGCACACCCTCTCACCCTGCAGCACACCCTCACACTCTGCAGCACACCCTCACACCCTGCAGCACACCCTCACACTCTGCAACACACCCTCACACTCTGCAGCACACCCTCACACCCTGCAGCACACCCTCACACTCTGCAGCACACCCTCACACTCTGCAACACACCCTCACACTCTGCAACACACCCTCACACTCTGCAGCACACCCTCTCACCCTGCAGCACACCCTCACACTCTGCAGCACACCCTCACACTCTGCAACACACCCTCACACTCTGCAGCACACCCTCACACTCTGCAACACACCCTCACACTCTGCAACACACCCTCACACTCTGCAGCACACACTCACACCCTGCAGCACACCCTCCCACTCTGCAGCGCACCCTCACACTGCAGCACACACTCACACCCTGCAGCACACCCTCCCACTCTGCAGCGCACCCTCACACTGCAGCACACACTCACACCCTGCAGCACACCCTCCCACTCTGCAGCGCACCCTCACACTGCAGCACACCCTCACACCCTGCAGCACACCCTCGCACCCTGCAGCACACCCTCACACCCTGCAGCACACCCTCACACCCTGCAGCACACCCTCACACCCTGCAGCACACCCTCGCACCCTGCAGCACACCCTCACACCCTGCAGCACACCCTCACACCCTGCAGCACACCCTCACACCCTGCAGCACACCCTCACACCCTGCAGCACACCCTCACACCCTGCAGCACACCCTCGCACCCTGCAGCACACCCTCGCACCCTGCAGCACACCCTCACACCCTGCAGCACACCCTCACACTGCAGCACACCCTCACACCCTGCAGCACACCCTCGCACCCTGCAGCACACCCTCACACCCTGCAGCACAGTCTCACACCCTGCAGCACACCCTCGCACCCTGCAGCACAGTCTCGCACCCTGCAGCACACCCTCACACCCTGCAGCACAGTCTCACACCCTGCAGCACACCCTCGCACCCTGCAGCACAGTCTCGCACCCTGCAGCACACCCTCACACCCTGCAGCACAGTCTCACACCTCAGCATCTCACGTAGGAGGTAATTACTGATTGCAGTCGTCGGTGTTGTCTCGCTAATTAATTCTCAGCACGAGGAACACAAGCGAGCGTCCCATTGTATTACAATGCAGCACCTGCATAGTTGTGTATAGATCCACTGTATTAAGATGCAGTGCCTGCATAGTTGTGTATTGATCCATTTTATTATGATGCAGCACCTGCATAGTTGTGTATAGATCCACTGTATTACGATGCAGTACCTGCATAGTTGTGTATAGATCCACTGTATTACGATGCAGTACCTGCATAGTTGTGTATAGATCCACTGTATTACGATGCAGTACCTGCATAGTTGTGTATAGATCCTCTGCATCACGATGCAACACCTACATTAAAGTGCAAAGATTTTTCTTATAAACGAACTGGCACGAATGAGCATGCAGAGAATCTTTGTATCACGGATTAGCACCCGTCTTCGTTATAGATCCTTAAACTACTGAATTAACAGCAGTTGTTGTCTATAATCTTGTGCGAAACGACACATTATTGGTACGGTCGTGTCCAGATCCCTCTGTTTAACTACCTCTCACGGAAATGGCAGCATAAATTTCAGTGTGCTATAAGCACAGTACAGCCTCTCCTCACTTAGCGACGTACTCGTTTACCGACGACTCGGACTCATGACGGGCTCTCTGACCAGTGTGCATGCCTAAAAAATGTATATTGGAGCTAATTTCCTCAAATAGGTTTATTACAATATTCAGTACACTACTGTATAAACATTTAAAAATATGATAGAAATGTTATAAATGGTGCTAAGGTGACATTAAAACAATATCAAAGATAGTTGACACAAACCAATTACCATTATATAATGATCCTCACTTACCGACGAATTCGTTTACCAACGTGGTCCTAGGAACTGAACTCCGTCGTTAAGTGAGGAGAGCTAGCCATATGCACTGCATCGCAGAATGGCTATACTGTGTACAGGGCTTTGTTTTATATACGTAGATAGTGAGGTATTTCCAGTCCTTGGGTTTGATATTCTATATTATAAGCTTTACTATGACACTTAAATATTCTAAGCCGCTTCCTGTACAATGGTCAATGAATTCCGTATGTTGTAATTGTACCCTGGCATTGGTGTCCTCTTATAACGTGGACATGGGAGAGGTGGAAATATTACTCCACTTTCTATGACATTGCTGTCGCTAATCGTGACTCTCCCCATTAAGTATTTACTGAACTATATCCGTTCAGAAATTCTCAAGCTTGATAGCTGTTACTGAGTATTATTGTCACTCGTTCCTCTCATCTGTTTGATTTTTCTTCATTAATTGATGTTCCTAAGGGAATGATGTGATGTTATTATGGTTTTCAGTGTCTGCTAATGATGTGATGTCTGGGCTTGCTTTTGTTTATGCTGTCATGTCTTGGCTTTCTGCTTTTATGCTATGTTGTCTGGGGGAGTTGCTTTTGTTTATGCTGTGATGTTTGAGGGCGTTTATGCTGTAATGTTTTAAGGTTGCTTTTGTTAATGCTGTGATGTCTGTTTTCTTTTTCTATTCTTAAAATCTCCGTTCGGTCTTGTGTGTGAGCCCAGCTGTACCTACCCTTAACTCTTCTATCCTTCACTGTGTGTTAGCCATCCGGATCATATCTGGTCGACTTGTTATGTAGTACAGGAAGGCCGGAGGATGCTATGTAAAGGACTGCAAGGGCTAGGCAGCATCCGAAAGAAGGGATAAAGCGATAGGGAGGACGGGACTATATAGTCTGGGAGGTGTAGAGGATGTTGAAGAGTGAATTCTCTGCCTTCACGAACGGTGGAGAGTGATGGAGGAAGAGAACTGGTTGGTAGTATGTGTGGATAATGGACAGTGGGAGACGAGGGATGGTGTTCAAGGAGCGTAAGTGTTATTGTCTTTAAAATATGTTGTTGGTATAGAAAGGCATTTTAATTCTGTTGTAAATATTGTTGATATAATTATCTTATTTTCGTTACTCAGCTCATGATGTAGACAGAACCGTAACTATTTTTTAATAGTCCCTTACTTTTTTTTGTAATATTTGTGGTACCG